>LOND01000413.1:138429-163513 GCA_014220965.1 Paragonimus kellicotti
TCTCGTTTCTTCTGATTCTTACTAACTAATCTTGGGCACCACAAAAATTTCATCGAAAAACGGTAAATAATTCCAAAACTCAGTCGAAATTAAACGTAGCACATTCATTAGAAAAACTAATTGACTTACATAAGTTTGTGCAAGTCTATTGTGGCTTGTTAGAGGGGACAAAATTTTCTAGTAAACGTTGTACTGGAATGATGCTATTTCCTATGGTGAAAGAATGAAACAACTTATTCCGTTCTTTATAAGCACAAATTAGCGACGATAATTTGGAGTGTAATGTGGTTCTACAATTAAACTTGGAGCGTGTGAATTTTGCATTTTTCTGACTGGTTTTCTCTCGTTGATTTAGGCTTAATTATTGGGACACAAGATTCTCTAGAGTTGTTCAGGTTGTCTGGAAGCTAATGGAACCTAAGTGCAATGTGGACACAGTTGTCAGAGTGGAAAAGAAACCAAGTCAGTTAACGTCCTTGTATAAAGGTGTAAAAGTTTGAACCGCACCACAGCGAATGTTTCCACCGTAACATTGTTATGGTGATACACAACTGTACGCATATTGTCACTTAGCTTGAAGAAAACGGTGATAACTCGCGTCTGCTTGTTTGTTTCTTCTTTTCTGCGAGGTACGGTAAGGCATCGGATGTACTAAGTATTAAGTCCACAAACGGATAGTGGAACATCATTCTACATGGAATCTGACTTATTTGGGTTGTCAGTAACTATTTTCCTTTGATAAATATCTGGCTGTCACGAGCCACAGCACGCACTGCAATAAGTCACCCGGAATCATCTGTAAAAGGCCGGAGCGTCAGCTAGGTTAACTATATAACTGTTACATCTCCACAGCTGGAACGATCGTACTTGGACTTCGGTGTCCGAGATGACAAGACAGTGTAAGACATCCGTTTACGTTCTTGTGCCTCCTTGGTTAAGCCATTACATTCATCATCCTCCGGGCTGAATAAGATGAGCAAGTCCGATAAGTCGTTCGAACTACCGTATTGTCGGTTTGGCTTAAACCTAATGCTTTCAACTTAACAAACAGGAATTAAATGGATTCTGATTTTAATCAATGTGTGGTTTCAACAAACCAAAGTTTTCCAGAAACAGCCTTTCTACTTAATTAATATATGGAGGACTTGAGGTGTGTGTTATCCTATTTAGTCTCCACGCAAATCTAACTCAGGTTTCACAAAAGATGCAAGTTGTACCCCCAAGTCTACTTTCAATAACACCGATAACAAAAAAATTGATAGAGGCAACATTCAGATAAACGCTTTTTCTTCTATGAAAACAGAATGGAAAATTAAGCTACCATTCAATTATACTTTAGAATATTGCCGGTGATGCATTTAATCTTTCTGAGTCATTTAAGTAATGCTTCGAAGTGTACACAAATTCCTAACAACAGGGTTCACACTACACACTACAATTAATGTACACAGTGAGGTAAATTATTTTATGAACCTGCTTTGTGGCAATATTTGGTTAGCCGTTCAAAAAAATAATAAACTGGCGTTCTGGTAGTTTCTCAACCTTATCATGTGAAACAATAATCGATGTTGACTAATTAGGCATGCTTTCGGAAGCGTATGGGATCAAGGAAAGTATAACAGCTCTCAAGGATTTGCGCCAAAACGATAAACCCAACAACCCACAAACTGTGTGCCTATTACTTTACACGCAAAATCTATAACTTGGGAGTTATCATTGCCCAGAAAAACATTCGAGATAAATCATTATTCATCAGCTCTTTCAGTAGGTTTGAAGGTCAGTTATAGTAGAGAAATCTATGGATTTTAAGATTCTTTTGCATTTGCAAGGGGGTGGGTTTGGATGGAAACTTTTACCTGAGCGATGGGACCTATCTGTTGTGCAGCTCTACCGATCACGCTGTTTAATAACACCGCAGTCTAAACATCGCCGGTGAACACAACGCTGCCGCTTAATACACAACAGTTTATCACCTATAGCTTTTCGTATGAATGCAGCATTAGATTCTGAGGCGCGTCCTCGCGTCACCTGTCTAATCCAGATCAAGATAGCCATCCAGTTTGAGGCAGTAGCTAGAACTGATATTGACTCACTTCTTCCACAGCAAACCATCACGTCATAAACCGAGACTGTAGTTCAGCACTGGTTGTTTTCTGAGTGGCGATCGACATTAGTTTACTGTTAGCAATTCTAAACAACTCGTACATGCCGGTAAAAATAAGGCTGAACATCTGATACTGTTAGACAGAATAAGAAATGCACAAATCCATATTACAGATGCTATCTCAACTACGGACCACATTATCATAATGTAACGCTGTTGACCACTGTATCAATTACCTAACACCGAGTGAGTCAAGATTATTATGTGCAGACTGACGTCTACATCCATTTATAAGGCCCAGTAAGAAATGCACATGACTTACACAATCGAAAACAAAAATGGCAGCACGGTGCGTTACACTACGATTTTTAAAAAATGGTGGATTTACAGATTTGCTCCAGACTCCACTTTGTACAGTTTAATTGTGTAAAATGTCACGATATGTGAAGAACATGGACGTGTAGGAGAGACCAGTAGGGGGTTAAAAGTGATGTCTTCGACCAAGTAAAGAGCTAAAGTTATATTTAGACAGGTGGTTTGCATTTGACGACATAGACTGTACGAGTCAGCCTCCCTGCTGAGTACGGTTTCAAGTATCTCGGACTATTGAGTCACGTCCAGTAAAATGTGCAGTGGTTCCTAATATGGACAGACTGTAACCACGGAAAGTTTCTGTTCACACAGATGACCGCATATGTGATACCCTTATGTATCAATCTGAGTCTAGGTGGATGAGGCTAACTGGTTTGTGCTTCGGTGTGTAACTTCTTGGTACCAGTAATGAGTCTCTTCAGGAGCAGCTGCAGTTGATGTGGTCAACCTCTCCACTTAGGACTGTGATCTCTGCTTCATAAAGCAACTTTTTTCTCAGCTCTTACAACTCTCATTTGAAGAAGTTGTTAGTAGTGGACACCAAAGAAGCAATCATCAGCTGTTTTGGTCTAACTGGGTCTCCGCAGCACCATGAACGTCACAGACTCAAAAGTCGTTATACACACAACCCAGGTGTACGCTACCTACTGATTTACTTGAAAAAGTCTGGATTACCCTTCTGATACCAGCTAACAGATTGTGAATCTGATGTTGACAACAGTACTCAGAACAGCTCAACCAGCTGACAGCTATCCCTCCAAGTGTTCACAAAAATCTTTTAACTCATTTAGAAGTCGTTGTACATGTTAACTAATTTGTAATTCACTCGTAAATAAATCACCAATTTCAGCCTGAGGAACTAAAGTGGAACAGCTAAATGGAGATAGCAGGAACCAGTGTGTGAGTTTTCAAATGAGAACAGACTGTAAATATAGTCATTCTTTAGTAGGATTTAAGGTCGAACTTTCTACAAGCTCAGCTTGGATTGTTAAATTTCACTGTTGCTTGTCAAGTATATCAAACCCGTTAATGGTTGATTCAATTACTCTCAGACCTTCCTCAAATCGTCGGGCACTTGTACAATCGACGTAGAGAAGCCCTGGTGTTGAGTAGGCAATTTACGATTGGAACACTCAGCTCATAATAGACCACTCTGGCAGCTGACCATTTATCATGGCCATAAACCTAAATCAACAAGATAAACCGCGGGTTGGTCAGGTTAAAATCGTCTGACGTTGTTGTTTCAGGGTCACCTTATAAGGTGGGAGATATCAGCTCTGTTAAATGCTTGGAAAAGTCAAAACTGATCATGCCATTGCGTTGGTTCGGAGTTCCTGGTAGCCGTGGGTGTTTTACTTAAAAGCAAGGATGACTAACACGAGTCTAAGACTTTGTCTTGTTAATAAAAGTTCAAAGGTTGGAAACTGTATACTAAATAAAACGAGATAAGGTTCTTTGCAAGTTTGAAAAGAAGAAGAGGTAGGTCTTTCCACTTCTTTGATACTGGGTTGGTCCGACAACCACGTAACTCATTAAGAAAACTTTTCTATGAGAATTCAATTTAGGCTGAACAATATATCAAATTCAGCAGCGCTGTGTTTGTAAATCGAAAAAGATGGATTTGATCGGTAGAAGCTATCAAACGGGAGTATACTGAACTCGCAGAGGTACTACGGTGAACTGTACGCTCCATAACGAAGTAAGTGCGAAAAACCAACCATGCCAAACGGCTGTCAGAGTGGAAAAGAAACCAAGTCAGTTAACGTCCTTGTATAAAGGTGTAAAAGTTTGAACCGCACCACAGCGAATGTTTCCACCGTAACATTGTTATGGTGATACACAACTGTACGCATATTGTCACTTAGCTTGAAGAAAACGGTGATAACTCGCGTCTGCTTGTTTGTTTCTTCTTTTCTGCGAGGTACGGTAAGGCATCGGATGTACTAAGTATTAAGTCCACAAACGGATAGTGGAACATCATTCTACATGGAATCTGACTTATTTGGGTTGTCAGTAACTATTTTCCTTTGATAAATATCTGGCTGTCACGAGCCACAGCACGCACTGCAATAAGTCACCCGGAATCATCTGTAAAAGGCCGGAGCGTCAGCTAGGTTAACTATATAACTGTTACATCTCCACAGCTGGAACGATCGTACTTGGACTTCGGTGCCGAGATGACAAGACAGTGTAAGACATCCGTTTACGTTCTTGTGCCTCCTTGGTTAAGCCATTACATTCATCACCCTTCGGGCTGAATAAGATGAGCAAGTCCGATAAGTCGTTCGAACTACCGTATTGTCGGTTTGGCTTAAACCTAATGCTTTCAACTTAACAAACAGGAATTAAATGGATTCTGATTTTAATCAATGTGTGGTTTCAACACAACCAAAGTTTTCCAGAAACAGCCTTTCTACTTAATTAATATATGGAGGACTTGAGGTGTGTGTTATCTTATTTAGTCTCCACGCAAATCTAACTCAGGTTTCACAAAAGATGCAAGTTGTACCCCCAAGTCTACTTTCAATAACACCGATAACAAAAAAATTGATAGAGGCAACATTCAGATAAACGCTTTTTCTTCTATGAAAACAGAATGGAAAATTAAGCTACCATTCAATTATACTTTAGAATATTGCCGGTGATGCATTTAATCTTTCTGAGTCATTTAAGTAATGCTTCGAAGTGTACACAAATTCCTAACAACAGGTTCACACTACACACTACAATTAATGTACACAGTGAGTAAATTATTTTATGACCTGCTTTGTTTCAAGTTGAACATCACCCACAATTGATCGCAGCTGTCGCATTCCCTATCCAGTCGGCCCCTTTCGAAAAGAAGCACTAGACTCGAGTTTCGCTCTCATTAGAGCTCGTCAGTAGTGCATATCCTTGCCACTGCCGGGACTAGAACTCCGGCCTTGCTTTTCGAGATTTGGTTAGCCGTTCAAAAAAATAATAAACTGGCGTTCTGGTAGTTTCTCAACCTTATCATGTGAAACAATAATCGATGTTGACTAATTAGGCATGCTTTCGGAAGCGTATGGGATCAAGGAAAGTATAACAGCTCTCAAGGATTTGCGCCAAAACGATAAACCCAACAACCCACAAACTGTGTGCCTATTACTTTACACGCAAAATCTATAACTTGGGAGTTATCATTGCCAGAAAAACATTCGAGATAAATCGTTATTCATCAGCTCTTTCAGTAGGTTTGAAGGTCAGTTATAGTAGAGAAATCTATGGATTTTAAGATTCTTTTGCATTTGCAAGGGGGTGGGTTTGGATGGAAACTTTTACCTGAGCGATGGGACCTATCTGTTGTGCAGCTCTACCGATCACGCTGTTTAATAACACCGCAGTCTAAACATCGCCGGTGAACACAACGCTGCCGCTTAATACACAACAGTTTATCACCTATAGCTTTTCGTATGAATGCAGCATTAGATTCTGAGGCGCGTCCTCGCGTCACCTGTCTAATCCAGATCAAGATAGCCATCCAGTTTGAGGCAGTAGCTAGAACTGATATTGACTCACTTCTTCCACAGCAAACCATCACGTCATAAACCGAGACTGTAGTTCAGCACTGGTTGTTTTCTGAGTGGCGATCGACATTAGTTTACTGTTAGCAATTCTAAACAACTCGTACATGCCGGTAAAAATAAGGCTGAACATCTGATACTGTTAGACAGAATAAGAAATGCACAAATCCATATTACAGATGCTATCTCAACTACGGACCACATTATCATAATGTAACGCTGTTGACCACTGTATCAATTACCTAACACCGAGTGAGTCAAGATTATTATATGCAGACTGACGTCTACATCCATTTATAAGTGACGTTTAAGTTGTCCGACTGTCGAAAAAGATGACACTGACACTGACGCCGTTAACGCAGTTCCAGCTACTTTTCCAGACCGCAGTGCATTCTTTGCATTGTTCACAATCGACTGTGGTTGAACGTTTTGATGTGATTTCAGTGGTCCCATAGACGAAAGGTAGCCTCGCTAGCAAGTGGAACACAGTTGAACACCTCGTAGTGGTAAGGATATGCAATATACCAAACCTTCAGTCCACTATTCCAAGGAAAGACGGGATAGCTTAAAAGTACATCTTAACCCGAAAGTTACGAGGAAACCTAAGATGAGTTCAGTGTACTAATTGTTCATGAATAAATTCTAATGAGATGTGGGACAAACTTTCGAATGCCGTAAGCAACCGGAAATCGGTTATTTCCTTCGGTCACACAGATACTTAAAATTAACGAGTAGAGACACGAAACACTGAGTACCGTTTAATAACTTCACAAAATTACGAAGTAGGTCTATGCTGCGATACGTTATCACGTCGTTTGCTCTCATCAGTCGTAAATGTAAAATATGGTGGTTATATACGACAGAAAAATATAAGTCAAAAAGGAATGGTCATTTAAACAGTTATATCCAGTATTATTTTATCAACACCAAGGCCACCCGATAGACTGACTCAACTACTTTTGTGAAGACAGCGCCGGTTGGTGATTTGGGATTGACAAGAATTCATTGAAGACAGAAATACTCTGAATTCGGTGAATCTTTGCTCAAAGTTTCATACTATAGATTGTTAGATACCTCATGAAAACACGTCATGATTGTTGTGCACTCAGAACATTACGTTGCCGGTTGTTAGAGAAGTTATACTCATCTGAACTTGTCAGCCGGAAGTGTGAACGCAAAAACCATTGAGTCAACTCATTAGGTTGCCGTGACATTCGTGACATAATGCTTGGTAGTGTAACATACAAGTAGGCCGTTTTTACTATGACTGTCCGTTACACTCGCGGACTAACTTTAGGGTGACGTGGAGACATCGAGAGGACAGCGTTCTTCAAACTAAAGTTCCAACAACAGTCCTGTAAAAGGAAACAACACAAACAAGCATGAGCCAAAGACCCAGTAAGCCATGCACACGACTTACACAAACTAAAACGGCGTCAACAACACAGCAGCACGCCTTGTCACGCAATTCAAGTTCAACCCATGCGCGCTTGCTGGTTTCGACTGCACATTACAGTGGGAATGTGTGCTTGCCAATCCCCATCAGCCTGCACTTGTCTGTTGTATATAACTCCTACATTTTGCGTTGCGATCGACGAGAGGAAACGACCTGTTAACGTATCGCAACATGCATTTTATTCTGGTTTTTATAGAGTAGACACCGGCCCACTCTATTCATCATCATTGGATTACCATGGTAAATTACATGTTTTTGTGTGTTGATGCGCGTGCATGTCTTGGTAATTTGCCTCATGGTAAGTGGTTGTGATTTTCATAGGCAAAACATTAACTGGATTTTCGAAATGAGAGTAATCAACATATCATTTTTGTAACGTTGCGTTACACAGTAAACTGTGTGGGTACTTTGATCAGCTACTTTGGCAACTGCCTCCACCTACGCATTCAGCTGCTCTGAGTTCATAACCGTACTTGCAACGGCAAACGGACCGGTAGAGGACCTATCATACAAAATTTCTTCAATGCACTGCATGCTTTAATCCTAAGGTACAGTTCAATCACAGTGAAGAACAATATCTGGAGGAGGATTTCTTTCTTTTGGTCCCAATACTTTGTTGTTTTGGCCCGTCTTCATTTTCTGTGAAGTGTAATAAGCTTTTATGGGTAACTGTCTGCTGAGAATTAAATCTGTATCAGTTTTTCGCCCTTTTCCAAGAATTTACCAGCAACATTATGCACAGCATGAACTACTTCATCAACCTGTCTGTATTTTCCCTATTTTCCCTGTCAGCCTACTGAGGTTGACAGTTCGAAGAAGTTATGCCACGACAGTCTATTCCACTCAGCATTCAATGGATCATAGGGGACAGTTGGATGAGTGGTTATTTGAGTCCACTAACTCGACAGGTAGGATACTTGCCACGCTGTAGCATAGGATTTCCATCGCTAGTTTAGATCCAAGTCATTTTGAATCAATCTTTTCTAACTTGAAAAATCTATTACTGCATTTATCAGTATAATATTTCCGTGAAAAATGACACATTCTGCTAAAACTACTGCCGAATTCTTTTTAAACTGTTTGCTTTGTTCCACACGAAAGACGGTCATGAAGTTTGAACCACAAGAGAAAATCGGACCAACGGAACTCGAAGCTGATACCACAGGATATAAATGTGAAAACGCGCAAGCAAAGTTGACTGTTTTCTTACAGATATATATATATATATATATACAAAAAATGTTCCCGTTAACTCAAGATTATACTAACCCAGACTCGTTGAATCTTCGAAGATCATTATTAATTATTTCCAAATGAAATGTGTCGGAAAACCTATCAAGGCACGTAGTCTTCTGGATAGGTATAAAAGACAACTTAGACTGTTCTGCGTAATTTCCTTGAGCTTATCAAAAATATTGGGAAACCTAATGTGTAATACCATTCAGTTCAAATAATCCCATATTTAATTTCCAAGGTATGACGCAGCAACGTACAAATTGTTTATAATAAATCATAATTCATTTGTACAGTACCTATTGTGTGAAGGGATAAATGATCTTTACGGATATGTTACTCTGACAAGAAAAATGCATTCGCTCGCATTTAATTAATCAATCAAACTTCTGGTAAATTGTTGGACGTTAGATAAAGAAGTGTACTGTCAGATATTGACTTAAATTTTGTGTTTGAAATTTGCCAACAAGATGTTAACTATGGCTATGTGAAATGTGGTGAAGTGTGAACAGGAGCATGAATGTCGCGATGAACGTGAAACACAACAACATGCGGACTGCACGTAAGCAACTACTTGTGGTGTGATGATCTGCAGGTAACACAATAGTTCACACAGTTCGAGATGTGAAAGTGATTGCAAATGAACACGGCGTTTATCAACAGCCGTGTGCATATGACTATTTGAAGAGAATTTTCCAGAATTAATCAAGACAACACGTGCAAACATCGAAATAAAAGCCGAGTCATTTTGTCAGAGGAGGAAATGATGTGCTTCAACTCACGTTCTTGAGTCAGCCACATCTAAAATGGCAGGAATTCACATTTTGACGGGTGTCAGTAAGTGGTGTATTTTTTGTTGAAATGACTCAAAATTATTCATTACTTGGATGGGGGAGATTGATGGAGTTTAAACTCACTTGTATAAAAGCTAAATTGTAACATATATATATTAGTATACCTTTGTTGACAAATACAGAAATTTCCGGCATTTTTGTATAAATCTAAATGCCAGATGTATGCGTCCGTTATTCACCGCAGGAACTCTTGCAAAATTCTTTAAATTTTTAAATGAAACAAAGCCTATTTAGCGTGTCAGGTTTCATTTGTTCATCAACATGCATTTAGCGTAAGCAACGCCGACCTGCCATCCAACTACTCAGCTGTTCCAAACCGCCGTTCTTATTGGCCGATCTTAAGCACCAATCATGTTTTGAATTGTTAGGATGGGAGCTGTTAAGGTTATCGGCAGTAGATCTGACATCCGGTACATATACGGCAAAATATGAATCATCCACTTTCTGAAAATGCTGTTGAAACAAGATATGTTCCTAAGCCTTTCAGAATGAAAAAAGATTATGCTGCAATTAACATAGGCGATCAAAGCATTCAAACAAGTCAAAATTGCATTGTTAATCCTATTGACTGGTCAGATGAAGAGCAATTGTTGAAATCGTTGCAGACATTGAATCACAGAAAGTACTACAGCTGTTGCTGGTTTTTAGCGGTAGAATGCGTTCTAATTACTTCGACTCTGGTGTCTCCTCTGCTGATGGTCTGTATTATCCAGAGGAATAAATCAACCCACACTCTGGCCAGTGGAACAAATTGTGACGTTACTTGCGAGGCATTATACGTATCACTTGGAACAAAGTGTGTCATTATGTGCTATACCGTGTTCCTTGTCTACCGAACTCGTCTACAATCTCTATTCTCTCACTGCAAGGGTTACACACATATATCATCGTCCAAGATGTTGAAATTGATCCCAGACCTTCCATGTTCCTCTGAATCAATTTCGGTTTCTAATCACCCATTCATTCTGGTGAACGTCATTACAAACCCTCATGTTGTGCTCGATTTGCTCCTGACGTGTGTCACTTGCAGCTTCTGGATATCTTTCTTGTGGAACTGGAACATGACACGAAACAGGGAATACCCGCTTGACGGCGTGGATAACCCAAGTTCCCGCTCGGTAATCAATCCGTTTATCAAACAGCTGACTACTACAAAATATCCTAATGCATACCAAGCCGAATTTTTGAACAATCTACAAACAGCTGTGAGCCTAGTGGATGTACAGCTCCTCATTCAAATTGCTGGCTCACTGGTTTACAAATGTTGGAATAGAATAGCACCGGAATGTCGGTATGCAGTCCATGTGTATCGTACTGCAGACGGACTGAGCAGAAACTACACCGTCGGTCTGACAGACATTACTAGCTTAGCCTCGTCTATAATCCAATCTGTCAGCTTGGAGTCGCGAGTGAGTTTATAACTTCAACCTCCATATTCCATCATCTGTTTACTTACACAAATACCCGGTCTCCATCCGATAATTTCCAGGTGGAAAGGTTGAGTGTTTCCTGGCAACTCTACTTGGTTGATCCGTCTAATTTTCTTCTTAGTCAGACCGCTAGCAGAGCAATACTTAGAAGAATAAGACAAAAACTGAGTTTGGATTCAAACCCTGTAGAAAATGACTTAAACGATCGGATGAAGAAATAGAACAGCAAACAGGTTAGAAAACTTACAAATAACTGTTTTTTCACATGTAATGCTGGTTTGAGGTAGCTAATCACGACCACTTCAGCAAAACGTAGGAAACGTGGAATAATTTGGCCTATTATAATCTTGGATGTCGACTCAGGGTTAATCCAATGACCAATGGCAACGTGTGTCCGGCGGTGGAACACTGAGGCGGTCGCGATTAACAGTCTGAGGCCAACATTATGTGCACAATAACAATTGTCTCTAAGTCTTGGATACCCATAGAACTAATATCTTTAAGCCATTTTTTCTTCGCCTTTACTCCACTAGTGTTATATATATATATAATTTCCTGGTTATTGTTATTTGAAACTGAAGAGGTGATAGGAAACGCTAGCACCTACCGGTGTCCGTCTTCTTACTGTTGTGATCAAATTCGTGAAAAGAACCAACCGTTATAAACGGTGGTTGTCCTGCCAGCTTTTTTGATCTACTCTTAACTCGAAGTTCCTGGTGTTCAAATATTTGGTTTGGTTAATCAGAATAAGAAATTAACAGTGGCAATTTTCATCCAAAGGCTGATGTTGATTAGATGACCCAATGTGTCAGAGAAGCTTTTCGGTGAAATATGTGAATTTGTTGGATCATGGTGTGCACACCCCCAGAATAAATCACACACTTTTGGACAACTCCCTCGAGCTTCCTTTATTTCAGATGGTGCTCCAGAGTGTGTCCATTTTTTCTTCCTATTTATACATTCTGAGAATGATATTGTACGGCTTGCACTCGGGGGTTCTCAGCAACTTGGAGTGGCGCTTCAGACAGCTAAATGATATAGACCGCGACGAAAGTGTCATACTCCGTTTATCCGCAAGTGTGCTATGCATACTGAACTAAGTAACATAATTAGTATGTGCAGTATGCGCATTACACATTCAAAGTGTAACTTTTTCTTTATGTTGTTCAAGTTGGTTAGTGCAGAATGCTAGTTGCTTTATCTAACTGTCAGCCTATCAGCTTATGCGGAATCTATAGGGTAGCAAAGATATGTAGCTCGTTTGCAAATCCTTATCATTTGTAGTGTCAGAAAACCTAATTTTGTTGCTTAAAGGAAGGAGGCAAAATGTAAATACGTATTTCTGTGACCGGGTCCATATACGCAGAATATATATATATAACCGTTTGCTATCCAATCACAGTTGTCATCCCAGTTGGCTTGACTGTGGGAGGGAAGCGAGAGTCCGTTGGCAAGCACTTGGAAAATTTTCTTAATTTTAACCGAGTTCTTAAAAGTACCCAGGTCATGCTCGCCTTGTCATGTACACCTTATGCAGCAGACAGCGTTGCCGCACTACCCATTGTTCAGTCTCACTATTGATGACTGGAAGAAGTCACCAGGTGATCAAGTGCCCACTGGGGCACATATTAGGTCGCCTGGTTAAGCAAGGTTTGGAAGTCTCACTTGTCAAGCTGGGGATGCTCGCGAAAAACTATGCTTTTCTCAAACAAGTCTATGTCACATTTACTTATGCTGTATCTGTAAAGTTGTTGGTCTTTCTATACCTCAAACCTCCATTGTTCCCGTTTAAGTTTTCCTGTTCATACATACCTAATCAAACATTAGTCTATCATTTCTCGAAGTTCTATCAGGCTCAACGCTAGTCCGAGCAACTGCACTGATTGGTAAGACACAGACCTGAAAATGCACCTAAATGAACAGAAAGCAGCAAATGCATTTTTGAGAAATTCGTCAAAATAGGCTATCCTTATCGGTGGAGGATGAGGGTTTCCCACTTGGTTGGGTAATGGTTTACGTGTTGTCAAAGTATTTAAAAATTTCTGTTTAAATTTCTGAATATTTCGTTGACAAAATCAAAGTCATTGAGCTTTCATAGAGATAACTTTTAACAACAACAGGCGCATCAAGGAATCGCACTTAAGAAACCATAATATCTGTTTTTTGTTAAGAGAATCTCAGAGATATTTCAATGGGAACTAGTTCGAGGCAGCACGCTTCAGTTGTAGTACATGGATGGTTAGGATGCGGAATTTTTTCATATTACACGGAAGAGCGTTCGACTATTTTCGACTAATTAATATTCACTTTCTTCGTCAATATCTTGAATGGATTGAACGTTTCGTGTGCAGAGTGAAGACCAACAAAATTAACGAGAATAATTTCCTATCACACCGTTCCAAACCTACATGTTCTGCGGAAAAATGAAAGCACTCTTTCCAAACCACAAATTATGCGTCATCCCAGATTTTATTGTCGGGCTCCTGTGTATGTTTTTATTCACAAAGTCTGCGGTGATAGACTGTCTCAAGTTTTTTAGCGGTTCACGGAACAACGCAGCAATTGTGCCGACGCTGGCTTCTAATTTCTAGCCTCATTTACACAAGTGATTGGTAACTGAGCCATGTTTTAGAAGAAAGGCTAAGTATGTAAACAAACCGCACGTGGGTGATTTACGTTAGACAACAGAGCGTTCGCTTTATTATTCTGCATACCCAGTGGGTCAAGCAATGAAATGATTGCAGCATCTATCCTCTGTATGCTCCTTGTTGCCCAATCCCGCGGTCATCTGTCGGCATGTCCGTCCAGTTAACAGATTGAACAGGTGTGTAGTCTGGTGAGACGTACAGCCGCACACTTGAAACATTCTACGCGGCTGGCAGTGGATGACGTGTAAGCTAGTGTTCCAGGTTAAGGAACGGTCTGCATTTGACCCAGATGTGCCACATCTGTTATTTTTGTAGCATGATAATAGTGCGCTCTAGGACTGTCGATGGGTGTGCACGGCATCAGTTTATTGTATTAACAAGTGACCAGTCTGAATTCTCTGTGTACACCAGAGATTCGATTTCATTGCAATTCCCAGCAGTTCGTGTTGTCGGGGGCTGGGCGCGTAGTTTTTATAACTAAGTCCTCGACTATCGTGTCATATAATACATGTGAACTTAACGTATTACCCTATCTCAAAGTCCTAATCATATTTTCAATCACAGTTTAGTTCTCATCTGGGAAATTACTCCTTAATTTCAGTATATTTTAAACGTTCAAGTTTTCATTTTTGTTGAAAAAGAGAATGCTTGAAAAATTATTAGCTACTGAACGTTACTGACTAGAAACATCAAAACTAATGGCTTCTAAATGCATTATGGTATTGAGTTACTGAATTTGTGTAAATGATGTGAATGTTACCTACATTTATCACAGTTGGACGTTTAACGTTTTACGTGAAACTTCGGAAATCACTATCAACACTTTAAAAGTTGGTTGAAGTGCTTATATTTGGTTTTTGGTTCTTCTAACTCAGTGGATTATCGGATGAAAATTTTTACAGGCCTTTTGATACAAGACTGGAAACACAAACTGAAGTCTGTGAGCCAAAGTACACAATTCTCCCCGGTGATTAACCTCTACCAAAGATTTCCTTTGTAACTTGTTCACACTGCGGTGGCTCGCTATGAACACGGAAAAAGATGTTGCGAGCTGCACTATCAAATGAGTATAATATAATAGCGGTTGTCTTATTGCGCAAACAGCTGCGTCCTACAAATAGTTGTGAGCTAGTCAGGTAGGATGAGAGTCAGCCACACAAGAAATCGATATGTTCAGCTATACATTTCTCAGGAAACCTTCTGGAACAAAAACTTTCACTGTAATCCTTCAAACAGAAAGCCCACTTCAAAGGGCTACAGTGTGCCAGCGAGTCTTTCTGTGAAGAGGGTGGTTTAATCTCACAGAACCCAATCGAATATGTTGCAACCTAGTATGGTGTGTCAAAGCAGACTTTTTGTACAGGATAAGTTTTTGGGCGTTATCGGGATTGTTCTCAGCATTTTGATGCAGTGTAGACTTTCTAGCGGGAATGTGTTATCCAGTGACCATCACTTGCAGTCTGTTCTGAGAACCGCGCGCCTACCTGTCAGTAATTAGTGACCTCAAATAATAATACACAGCGGGATTCATTGGGAACGACAATAAATTTTGTAATGCATTTTAATAAAGCAAATAATTAACTTCTCGACGTTACATTGCTTAGCATGTTCCGCTTTGAAAAAGTGTATGCTCGCTGGCTGGACGACTGTCAAGATGTTCAGGTCTAGACAAGAGCCAACTAAAACTGCTTCAATTTCATGCCTTGAATTTTAGTAGAGCTGGATTATGCCCAATATGGTTGAAGCCAGCTATTGAACCATTATGGGGAACAAAGCTTGTCCGACTAATCAACAATTTGGCACTGACAAGGGACAGCATCATTTTTGTGAAGCCATAATGTACACGATAGATAAACGAATCTCACTGTGAATGCAATACCCATAATTTTAAATATCTTCGCGTCACATCATAGTCTATCCGTGATGAACTCTGGTACATCACAGATTCCACCCACTTAATTCTGTAGGCAACTCCTCCTACAGGTCACACTAAACCCGTTGGGACGAAAGGTGAGAGTACAACGCTATTCTAATTTTTCATATCAGCTGAAAATAATGGCTTCAGTTCTTTTTGTCAGGTGCATATCAGTCCAACAAGGCATTGTGTGAGGATTGATCACATTATTCTCTTTAAGTAAACACGTTGAGTTTGACCAGGCCGTACTGAACTATTGCTTCCTTCTCGAAGGAAGTGTGCTCACAAATCCCCAAAATATGTTTCACAAATGGATCTCCGAATTCAGTTCTGTCCAAAGTAAATACCCAATTACAAAGGTTACCAGAACGCCGTGAAAATATTTACTTTCGAGTAACGGATGTACCATGTTGGGCAGACTGTTTTATTTCACTTCGCGGGGGCTACTGAAATTAAAATCTTTCATTTTTACAGCTCAGTTAATTCATTTGCATTCACCTCGCAATGGATGTTACTCACCATTTACGTCTTCTTGATTCATTCTATGTTCACACGTTTGATGTTCACTTATACGAATACCGATGAAATAATGTACATCGCATAACGGGTCTTACATTGTTAGAGAAGAATTGTTTTCAGATTTCTAAAGTTGTTCGTGACCTATGGCACAATAACATTTTTTCGGAACAATAAAACAACTTTATTTTGAGAGGTATACTGATTCTGGTGTTTTTTTATAGTTTCACGTAACACAAACTATTTACAGAAAGCGTGGTAGTGCGCTCGCCTAATCCACGATTGTCAATCAATCGTATGGGCACGCATACGTACATTCTTCTCGTTGACTTTGTGTCATGCTGTTGTAGCTCCGGTCTACTGCAATTCAGGCAGAATACATCTTTCAACTAGTTCTGTCCCTTGAGACAACGGGTGCTTCATCCTCCCAGACTGATCGAATGAGTCAGTATGCGTGTGCATGTGCAATGCTTTGTTTGACTGCATATTAAGACAAATGTTCATACAGCCACGAAGGAGGCTGAGTGCACAGACAGTAGGCGGCATGGATTGCTCACAGCAACAATAGCGCAAAAGTGGAAAACGTTTGCATGTAAAAAACCGTGTCAGTCAATATATTGTTCATTCCCTAAGCTTTGTGAGATTGCGAGAGAATGATAGCTCGGTATAAACGATAGTTTCTCACAAAAAACAACAGTGCACAAATAGTAAACTAGCGAGTAATATTTGAATCGGTAACGGCCTGACTGTTCCGTTGTAGCTTAAAACAAACATTTGTTGTGGATCACAGGTAAGTTCGAGTAAAATGATAGAGTTATTGGCTTTTTAACGGAATTCTTCATCCGCAATATCACCTCCAAAATTGTACTTCTTTTCAAATAGGTGCACGAACCACTAACAGCCAGAAGAAAGCGACGGTTCTCAAGACAGTCTAAGAGTTCGGATAGCAATCGGTCACATCAAAGCTCCGCTTTGACGAGCAGTACAAATGTGCCAAATTCTCTTTCGCAACTTAACTGCAACAACGCTAGAGCTACGTTTCGACGTCACCAGAAACGATCAGACACAGAGTCAACTGACAGAAACTCCTACAAAATGTATTCAGTCGACAACAGTATGGTTGCTCCTGACTCAAAATGCAGGAATGAAATTCGTGACCAGTCCGAAAAAGAAAAGCAACAAGATGACTGCGAGATGGTTTGCTTGAAAGTCCCCGATTTGCGTTTGCTACACAAAGCCGCCACTGAATGCAGCCGGGTGCAGTCAAACTATGACCGGCTTATCAGGATCAAACAGTTGCGTCTGCACACGTTGTTGAAGAATTGCATGACTACCGTTGGCCTGATGGAAATGTCAACAGTCGAACGAGGTAGGTCAAGGAGGATTTGGGATAAAATACGCAGAGGCCTGTAATGGCAGACTGTTTAGTGAGGATGTGAAGTCGAGAACGGAATATACTGCAGCGGAAAACCCCATCTTGTATCGGGATTACTCACGATCCTCTTGGATTACAGAATATAAGTAGCGTTTTCCTAGTTATGTCCAAATTTGCTCCAAACTTTACCGAGCTTATCCCGCGGTTTGAATTCGTAAAAATTCGTTATATTGTTTGATTACTGGTATTAGGCAACACTTAAAAAATCGGACTTTTAAAACCAGGCAAAAGCATCCACTGTTTCGGAAAGTTGATTAATTTGTTGTACACAAATGCAAAAATTATTATGGCTAAACCTCGGTATTAGTCCGAACTGACTAACAACGCGAAATTTTGATTAGGCGATTCAGGATCTAGAAGTCCACGCTAAGGTCACTTCCACTGACATCAACTTCACGTTGCTTACATCGATGGAACACATGTAAACTAACCCAAACCACTAGCATGCCATGTAGATCTTAGTTAGATCAAGAACGCATACAGCTGGGACGTTCTGTACCTCGTCGACCGCCAATAACCTTGGGGTTTCGCATTTGCCGCTGGGCCGCTGTCGTTCATATGCGGCTTGCATGGGGCCGTTAGCTCACCGCACGTCACCACAGTAACCAAAAGCGAACACCCCAATCCACGAATGAACCGAGTGAGAATTTTTCAGTACTTGTTGATTGTCAGCTCCATTGAGACTTTGACATTTTCGGAATGTCATCTAGCAGACAATCAACAATGAGTGCTGAATACTCATTCGGTTTACTCATAGGTTGACACGCTGGTCTACATACTGCTGTATCACGTACAAAGAGTTAGGCAGCTTAGTCAAACTGTTCAGGTGATTGGATAAGTGGCAATGAGCAGTTAGTTTCAAGGTCAACATAGGTGAACGTATATGATATAATTTAATTTTCACTTGATTCGTTTATAATAAAATTTCGTAATAAAATTGCGTAATTTGCAGACTAGTGCACATTTCTAAGATTTGGGAAATCAAGGGCTACAACACGAACAAGAATAATGTTAAGATTTTATAAAGCATGGTAAGCTAAGTAGAATGTGTTTAATGATCAAAATTCTCCGGAAGCATTCGGCCGGTTTCGTGGCTGTCACCAGTCATCAGGTATGTGTGCCCGGTAAACTTCGATCACTACATATGATGCTAGGAAACATGGTAGAAACTAACTCATCTACGAGTTATTTTTACCATTTATCTCAGACTCAGTGTAGTCCGTAGATTAGTACTAATGTTAACAGTACTAACTGGAACTGTGCAGAAACTCAATCTGCTCAAATTTCTGGATGGTATTATAAGGTAGTATAAGTATTATGTGGTTTGTGGTCAAAATTCGCTGGAAGCTTATGACCGGTCTCAGGGTTGTTATTGCACATCAGGTGTACTTATTCGACGAACTTCGACCACAGGACCTGCTGTAAGGACGGCAAATGATGACGGTTGTAGAAACTAACTTCTGTTGTATCGCTGAGGCAAACTGAGTTTCTTCACAGTCCAAGTTAGTGCTCTGAACATCAGCACTAATCTACGGACCTCACTGAGACTGAGATGAACGACACAACTAACTCACGAATGAGTTATTACCTACAATATTACGACCTTGTTCGAGTTAACGTTCACTTGCCAAAAGCCACAATCTAGTTTAACGCAACCAGCTAATTGAAACCTAGAGGCTGCAATGTCATCGAAATTTAAGTGAATTACAAAGAATTGATTTGGTTCTCATTCTTTTCATGGAGTTCAAAATTTGGCTTAATTCGCAGATATGAAATGCGTTTTCTGCAGCTGTAATGACAACGGTAACTTTGAAAACTGCACTGATCCTACAACACGTAAAACAGAAAACTAACTGAAACAGTTGGAAATTGGGCGCTTATGTCAAAGGAACATCTAAGGAGGTAACCAGTCAGTGTTGTTTTCCAGACTAGTGTCAAATTACCGTCATTCAATCACCGGGGCAAGTATTAAATACATTGTGCAGCCTAAACTGTAGATGAAATCCGTTCTAACTCGATTGCGTGATTGAGTATTAGGTAACCAGTCAGACTAACAGTGAATGTTAGGACCCACATAATTTGAGGCATTCTGTGCCTAATCGAACAGTCCGCCAGCTAGATAGGGGGATAGTTGATTGAAAAGTCACATAAAATTAACCTTCCAACAGTCAGTAAAACTGCCGTACTCTCAACAAACTTTCAATTATCAACAATCTCACCTATAATCCGATTGGATTTTACTGAAGACCCATTTCACTATAGTTCTCTGCAGACGATAGGCAGAACAAGGGGAACATGAGATTGTCCATTTTAACTCTGTCATCAGGATCTGTTTGATCGGTGTCTATTTCGTACATTAAAAATTCTTACATCTAAAACTCACTACACGTCGTTCTTAGTAATCAAAACAAATCATCTGGATGATTTTAGGTCAATTCAAAGGGCACACGTGACCGTAATGGAGGCTGCCTTACGTGCGCCGCTGCAATCACTGATGTTGAACTGGAGGATAAGTGCTCTGTGGTCACAGAGTTAGCACCCAAGATACCACGTCAATTGGGTTAAAGTATCGTTTTGCTCTGAAACAGGTAGAATCAAATTTCTTGTACGTAACACGTTAGAGTTACCGGCTTTAACAATGATTCCAAACATGGGACTGCTTTGTCTATAGACAAAACTCTTGCTGACATGATCGAGTAAGTGAATGGTGTGGATCAAGTGAGTTGGACCTGCTGTAAGGTGTTCTGTTGTTTTTACAACTCACGATTTAAGGCGCAGATTCCATTGGCTCTGTTGGACGCTACCATCCGTAGATTGTGGCTCGCACGTTTTGCCAGTATAACCTCCGCATGATGCTGGAAATGCGTTCACAACCAATGAGTTATGTTGTTACTAGAACTGGACGATTTAATCTATTACACGTACCTCATCTCCGACTTTGTCAGATAAATATTGATTGCGAAAAACTTTCGGGTCCTGGTTACGGGAGTAATTCCACCGCTCACTAGGAGAAGAGAAGCTACTGGCACCAGATATCATTATAGTGCATAGGATAAAATTTTATCATTACTAACACATATTAACCACAACTATACTTTATAGCAACGCTAAACTTGCTCAGATTCTCATACGAAAATTAGCTAGGTTTATGTTCATTACGTAACAGATAAATAAACAGTTCACTCAACTTTCAGTTACTAAGTCATTTATAATTGTATGTGCATTTAATTCATGCTAAACCAGTGGGCTTCAGATGATAAAATCCGAAACCTTGTATTATGCTACATCTGTTGAAGTAAAGTAAATTCTGCGCATTACGTTAGACTGAACAGAAATGCCAGCATCTTTATTTCCCGAACGTTCCAAAACCATGACTCAATTTCTCATTTCAGCTACAGTCTAGTCGTGTATTATCATCAGTGTTGTGTGTACAATAGAACTCACCTCAAAGTTGTTGTTATGCTACCGTAAACTTTAATTTTATGTATCTGTACCAACTTTCAACTCAATCTGAACCGAGTCTTCATCGGACTCCACCTCCACAGGTTCTGCGGAGTTTATTGAAACGTGCATAAGGCATGGGGGGTACAGTAATTGGGTTGTCATGATTTTGTAATGGGTATTCGCTGCCAGTAAATGTACGTGTCTAACTAGAACCTAACACTGATACTGTATTGTGATTAGGTTTTGTTAGAGGTATGAGAAATTAACAAATGTATACCATCTCATCTATTTCCGTGATGTTTTGGCGAAACTAATGTTTGAAAATATCATGTCTGAAGGTCAAAATGACTCGTCTTAGTCAAAGATCAATCAGATCTTTGTAAATGCCGTTCAGTGAGTTGAATGACATGTGTGAAACTGTGCTGGCGTTTATTCAAGTGTCTTAAGCAAACAAAGCAAAGTCCATACAGACGGCCTATTATCAAAAACAACAGATTTAATAAAAATGATTTGGAGCCAACCAGCGGTTGTGAAAACCCCCTGGATAGCACACGCGAGACACTGTAAATTTGTTGGATGCAGTTACACAAAAATGAAACTGTGTTTTAAAGCGTGCACAACCTCAGTGATCATATTATATCTAATGTGTTAACAAAGCGACGAAATTCTATGTCGCCGGGTAATCGAGACGACCGTAGAAATGTCATCACCAAGCGTAAATCGCTTCAAGCTCACCGGTTCATCTTTTGCGCTGTCTGTTTAGTCCCAGCTTCTCAAATATAGGGAAACTTACCAAAATGGATAAGAATGGATATGAACGAGTGATTTATTGCTTCATCTAACAACAGCATGCAGTACAAAAACAGTTCTATCGATAAACTGCACGGAAAGAGATATTCATGACCTTGATAACGTTCATCAGGAATAAGTTATATATTCTTGATCAAACGTATACTGTATGGTGGTAAAGAAAGCACCCTTTGAACACGGTGGACTCGATTAATCCATTCTTTCAAACGAATTTTATCAGCAGGATCACAAGCGTTTTCCAGTCACTTTTGCAAGGTAGGTATGTGTGAATTCAATATATACGTTTCCTGGAACGCTTATTTTGAAACTTATTGCGTCAAAAACATCTTAGAACATATGCTCCTAAACTGCAATGGATGCCCAATAGTTGTACGAATAACAATGCATCTGTTTCCTCATTTGATAAGTGTACAGACTTCAGTACCGTCATTCTAACATGAAGAAAGTCTTCAGCACTTTGCGATTCCTGCGTTTTTTCGTGTGACCTTCAGGTTCATTTCACGTGCTACGTCTTATCTCCCCTCTACTCTCCAAGTTTTACAATAAAGTTATCTGGGTGACAACAGCTGCTGAGTCTGAACTAAAGAATCACCGAACCATAAATACTGGTTGACTGTGTGTTGCTCAAAAGGAATATTCTATAACTCATTGTAACAAATTCAAATCTAGAGCTTCAAGGGGTTTTGTATGAAGGGTTAACCTGTTAGTACAACCAAACTAGCTGCTAGAAAACCTTACCCAGTGCGGCCCAGTTATACTGTGTAGGAGTTGGAGCAGTCAATAAACTGTTTACCTGAGGGAAGAGCGCGCTTACTGAACGATTCACACTTTTGTTAGTTTCAACATTATCCCAACCAGGTATTTGTGGGTAGCATTGTATGCTGCTGATGGTTGTAGTCACAGAAAAATCATATCTCATTTAGTTGCCGATAGCAGTGTTTATCGGTTTGATGTTTCTCATAGAAAGAGATAACGGCAGGTAAGCAATGTCGATAAGAATAATTATTGTCTACGTAGACGAGTAAAATTTGTCGAAGGAGGAAAACTGTTAGTGATCTATCAAATCACTTTTCTTTAATTTCCCACAGGTGGTCAGTGGGACAGAGGTGCTCGAATAGAAGAAGCTGCTAAACGAATCTATGGGAAAATCTCCGGTCCACTAACTAAATATCTGCGTTTCACTGGACAGCAACATATATTTCCACTGGAACAGATACAACAACGCCTAACATTCTACCTTTCTTGTAACATGAGTGCTGCGGCCTTTCTTCAACTGTACTTTGTCAAGTGTCCGAAACTGGTGAGAAATGCACAATTAGAAACTCACACTTCGTTCACAAGTCAATCAAAGCGCAGAACCACCGCCATCTCTACAATTCACTGGCAAAACCTAACAAAGAACTCTAATGAGGATGAGCTAACGCAAAATTCTCATATTATCCTTGCGAATATCAGAAGAAAGCCAGGCAATCTGAACAAGAAATCCGATCACCACCAGGCTTATCAAACTTGGAAATTTCGATTGCATCACACGAGTTTTGTCCAACTGCATACCACGCAATCTCGATCACTGTTAAATTCGTTTATTTATCATGGTCTCAAGTTTGAGCTCTTACGTGCAGATGTTATCCTAGTTTGCACGGTCTGCCGATGCCCTGTTTTCGAACTAAAGAACATAACGCCTTCAGACAAACATTGTAACAAATCGCGTTTACAAAGCAGCAGTTTACCAGCATCAACAGTCGAATCATGTGTGACAAGCTCCGGAAATTTTGGAGAAATTCGACTTTGATGAGAGTGCATCTGGTCAACAGTCAACTGGACTGGATATATCACTGCTTATGAATTATCGTTTAAAGATAGTGTAAACTTCATAGTTAAAAAGTGCTTTTAATGAAAAATGAAAGAGTATCAAAAACGGTCGGGTACATCAGCTCTCTGCTTGGCGCTTGAAATTGGTTTTATTGCTAAAGTCAATTTTCCGCTTCACATGAAAACAAGGACATTCTGAGCAGTTGATCTATAAACTTGCAAAACGAAATTGAAATAGAGCGGTCAGTAGGAAGTGGACTCAGATAAAATGCACGGGCTGTTTTGTGTTTTTGGGTCGACGCTGACCTGAATGCACTCACCAACTCATGCCAATACCGCCCGTTCTGTTATTATAGACCGCCTTCTTTTCCAACAGTATTTGCCCACTGAGCCGAGTCAGCATGCAGTCCGACACTAGTTGGCATGTGAGTGAGGTTAAAATAACTCCCGAATTTATGCAGAATGGCTACCCAATGCGTTTCATTCAGAAGGCGATGCAGGCGGTAGAGTCGAAACTTAAGTCACCCTCTGTGAATAAGAAACTTGCGTTTATTAGTCTTCCTTCCAAGGGAGATCTAATGGTCGAAGCCATCTCAAAGAAGCTCAGAAATTCAGTAAAAACAACATACCTTGTCGTTCAATTGTGCATGAGTTTTTGTTCAACACCTGTTATCATGTCACAACTCAAAGACAAACTTCCATGTGTGTGTACTCATTTGTTTGCTCGTGTCGAGCATCATACATTGGTCGTACTACAAGACGATTGTCTGATAGAGTGCGTGAACATCATCCTGCGTGGTTGAACAGTGGTGTGATTAAAACGGTTTCAAGCGCGATTGTTGCTCATTTGACCGACTCTAATCATTCTGTCAGTAAGAAAGATGCTTTTCAGATTGTCTACCGAGTGCCAAGGAATCGATCAAAAATGGTGAGATTCCGAATGTTGACCGTTGCCGAGGCCATTAGTATCCGACTTGCGCTCAGAAGAAGTTCGTGCGGACACTTAATCTTCCCTGGCCACAATCAATCAAGCCCACGATCTGGAACAGTGATTGCGTAACTGATAACAAACACGCTGTCCATAACCTCTGATAATCCGTTTTTCTGACGCACCCTAGTTGCTGTTTTCATATTTACATCGATCAGGTCTATACAGTTGGACAAGAATTACGGTATTTTGTGGTGTGAGTTTGGGGCAACAAGACAAAAACACCATGTATTGGATTGAAACCTTCCCATCCTCTTTACTGATAATTTGCATTTAGATGTCCCTGGTTGTTGTTCTCATCGTGCTCATCCTACTGCCAGTTTTTTCTGGTGTCCAGTAAATAAATCTACATGAAGTGACAACTCCAGACTGTTCTTCTACCAAGCACAATATCAGTTGAATGTTATCGTCCTCTCAGAAGAGTCGTTGACTGTCTCCACAGTTTATATCTACACAGTTCGGGTGTTATTTTAACTTCAATCACATGCCAACTAGTGTCGGACTGCATGCTGACTCGGCTCA
>LOND01000414.1:8599-25287 GCA_014220965.1 Paragonimus kellicotti
CTCGCCCATGTCACCTCGCGGAATGCGGCGTATCACAGTAAGGTCCCCGCGGAGTCGCCGGAAACTCTGGAGGTACATGTTCAGATACTCCAGCCGTCTGCTATAGGAGAGGCCCCTCATCCCAACAAACATGCGTGTGGCTGCCCTCTGCACTCTTTCAAGTTGAGCTACCTCACTTTGTGTACAGGGGAACACTGCGGCGTGGCCGTACTCTAGTCTCGGACGAACATGAGATGAGAAGAGTAAGCAAAAGGCCTCCTTGGTCACTTTGGCAAAGGATCGACGGATAGCCCCAAGCACTCTCCTAGCTTTAGCGCAGGCTTGTGTTGTTTGAGCCTGCGTTTTGAGGGTGTCTGACACCAGCACCCCCAGGTCACGTTCTGTATTACACTGTGTCAACAGGTGACCTCCAACGTGATATGCCTTGACATCCTTTATATCTCCCAGGTGCATGAAGGAGCATTTTTGTGGGTTCAGAGGCAAGTTCCATTGAACTGTCCATGTTGAAATCGCATCTAAATCCAGTTGCAATATTTCGCTATCCTCGTCTGAAGAGATTGTCCTCCATACTTTCATGTCATCAGCGAAGACGAGGACAGGCGACTGCAACTGGTCCAATAGATCATTGATGAAAACCAGAAACAGCAAGGGCCCGAGTACTGACCCTTGTGGCACACCACTTGGGGCAGGCAGCCATTCAGATAATTGCTGGTTGACCCTAACAGCGAATGACCTACTACGGAGGAAGTCTGCTATCCAATTTATCATAGGCGAGCTGACAGCGTACGCTAACAGCTTGGTGAGCAAATGGTTATGCGGCACTCTGTCGAAAGCCTTGCTGAAGTCGAGAAACACGACGTCCAGAGTCTTGCCGTTCGCTCTCGCTTCCACCCATCGCTCTCTGGCAAGCAGGAGGTTTGTCAAGCAAGATCGCCCCCTTCGGAATCCGTGCTGCCTCTCGCTGAGAGTCGAGAGTTGGTCCAGATGCCCCTGGAGACGACGGGCTATCAGCCGCTCCATTACTTTACCAAGTACGCAAGTCAAGGATACTGGTCGGTAGTTGACGGCTTCCGACCGTCCTCCCCCTTGTACATAGGTGCAACCACTGCTCGTTTCCACTCCGTTGGCAGTTTACCTTCGTTCAGAGACTGTTGATACAGGTCCGTCAGTGGCACAGCCAATTCTACCGCCAGTTCACGCAGCAATAAAGGGTGGATGTTATCCGGTCCGGGGGACTTACTGACATCAGTCGGTCAATAAGTGATTCAAATGTTTACTATCGCTCTCACAACTTTCTACATGGCCAATTATTTTTTCATAAATATAGACCAGTTTCTCACGTAAGTTCATAAAGCGTACGGTAGATGTATACGTTGTTTAGTCGGACCCGTTTTCGCTCACGTATTCATGAATTCTTGCCGTTCGCAGACTGGCGGCCAGTCAGGATATGTTCCTTGTAACGGCAACAACGTCAATCAAATTGCGCGCCTAACAACTTGTGCTTTTTCCCTCCCCTTCCAGGTTTCGCGGCGGCCACGTACCTGGACCAAGCGCAGGAAACAACAGCGGAAGAGAACAATGAATAATTGTAAGACGCTTGTTTTGCCGACTTGTACACATCTTTTTTCCAGCACGTTGTCGTGCTTCTGTTTTGCATGTGTTGCTGAATAAACGCTTACTACGAATTCGTGTGCTTAATTGGGTGGTTGTGAATACGGCTTCCAACTCACCAGTTCTGTGACTAACTCTCGTACTATCCATTTCAGCACGTGGACGTTCTGTCCCTTGCACAGTGAATTACTATTGCTCACGTGAGTCCTCCAGCTTGAGGATATTGCATTCTATTAGCGCTATTCGTCTGCCACCGTCCATATGAGTCTACCTCGTTTGCGTTACTTGGATATGATCATGAAACAAACAAACATTAGATCACAGAATAACCCTTAGAGGTTCTCAGATGCCACACCAATCACTCCTGGCAGTTTATATGATGAGTCCAAGAAGGATGTCCCTAAGAAATTGGGGCAAGGCTTGGTCGCCAATCGTCAGGTCGGGCTACAATAGAAAGCTACGACAATGTAAGCCACATTTAATAATAATAATGATAATAATATATATTTCTCAACGCATTCGTGAGAGACACGCTCGGATGTGCGCGATCATGACAGATAATTACAGGCGGTTACAAAGCAACAAATGGTTACATAATAAGACAAACGTAATCTGTAGACAAAAGAAAGGGTAATCAGAGAAAGAAAAGGGTGCAGTTTACAAACGTTTGATGCACATACCAGGGAAGGAAATAGTTCGCTTGTTCCACAGATTCAGTTCAAAAGATGAGATGTTACACTAATTTTTCTTGTACAAGGTTATGTAGGAGGACGATGTTTCAAATATTCCGGGTCACGCCGGAGAAATAAGTACAAATGCATTTTCGAAGAATTTCGCCGTTATTTGACGTAATTAGCGTCGGAAAAATGTTGAAATAATTCGGCTTGGGCGAGGGAGGACGGGAAGTTTCCAAAATCCGGCGAAGAATTGAGCAGAACTCCAGCGCAGGACTTCTTCGATTGTTCGAAAACGTCAAAAAGTTGAAACTCTCGCGAACTGCTCGGTCAATACGGGGTTTCTAACGTCCATTCATCGCGGAAATTTTCCTCGCATAACGGATGTTTGTGGGAGTGAAAAAGAACACAATCTCACGTGTTAAACGGAAAAGTTTGGAGTGATCACACGTAAGGTGACATAATGCATATGTAGTATTTTCTTGATGAAAGCTTTACGCGATATTATCATTTTTGTATTCTTTGATGCGGTATATAATATTAGCAAGGAATGTTGATTGTGTTCTGCGATGATTGGGTGACCGCCAGCTACTTCTGGAATGATTATCACGTGATAATCAAATTCCGTACGAAGTTTTGACATTAGTTTGTTTTATAGGGTCAATGTTTAAGCTAGAATCTATATTTCGTAGCACAAAACAGTTACTACCAGTTAACTAGTAGGGCTTCGTGCATGGAAAGCAGCATAGGTTGTGAAATGAGGTTTCAATGCACTTACGTAAGGTAAACGTGAGCATTTTTTCCAGTTTTCTTTGGAGAGTTTTTGTATGCCAGTTAGCAAACCATCAATACGAATTACTAATACCTGTAGACTGGCAGCCTGCCAGGATGGATGGGTTACTACAAATGGGCATACATATAATGTGTGAGTTATCACCCTGCTCGTTCTTCCTGTTCTTGTTCTAAGTACAACTCGATATAAGTTTATTCTACTAAATTTACTATAAACTTCCATTTTATATTGTCCAACATTCTAGCAAAGCGTGCACAGTGACGCACATGAATAAAACGATGCGGTTTCGTGAGTACGCAATGAATCAAATGCTAGATGGGGTGTGAGTAAACGGTGGAGACGCAGTAAACAGTTTCATGCAAGCTGTTTTAAATGGGAGCCTGATAGTAGGGACGGGTACGTATGTTATATGCTGCTGACAGCCAAATGTTCAAAATGGGTCATCAGAAGATGCGCAAAGTTTGAAGATAGGTGTTATGTTTGATGATGTAAGATAGCTGTCCAAGACCCTTTTTAAAATGCTGAATGTTGTTACTGGTTTTGATTTGATTCGGAAGCCTATTCCAAATATAGGAATATTTTACAATAAAGAAGTTGGCGCGTATCTTTTTCCGAGCTAACAGGGCTGGCAAAGTGGAACCTTCATTTCTTAGGCCATATGGGGAGCTGTGTTGAAAATGAACGGCGAACGCTGTAGTGATGGCGTCCGAGTGTATCAGTTTATAGGAAGCGTAAGTTTCAACTTTTTCTTCAAAACAGATGCAAATTAACGCCAAGTGTTTGACAACGTTCACTATAGGTGAGTGAGGATGAATATCCTAACAAGCTTTTGGTGAATGATCGTTGGAGATTTTCTAAAACAAGCCTATCAGATTTGCGTAGGTGACAGTAAATGAAGGTGCAATACTCGAGTTGGGTCGAGCACACATTTTGTAAAGAGCCAGCTTCGCATCCGGTAGGCCGAATGTCTTTTTGATACAGCCTATTGTCCTTTTAGTTTTTGCTACCTGAAAGCGTACTTGTTCGGAGAAATTGAAGGAGTTTGAATACCATATTCCTAGATCTCGAACGGTTGTGGCGGTGTCAATATGATGACCATCTAGTGAGACAGACCCATTGGGTATTTGACAACCATAAGTGATAATGTTCGATTTGTTCGCTGAGAACGTCATGAGCCATGTTTTGCACCACGACTCCAATGATGCTAGGTCCTGTCGTATATTTTGTAGACAGAAGACGAGGTTGCCGGGCTGTCGGAATGTGTAGACGATTTTGATATCGTCAGCAGACAGAAAGGGTTTGCCATGTTTAATAACATCGCATACATCATTTATATACATGAGGAAAAGCAATGGTCCCAGAACACTCCCTTGAATCACCTCCACTAGTCACTGGTTTTGGTGTTGAGCAGTGCTCTCCTATTCCTGACAGTTTGGGTTCGGCCTTCAAGATATGATGAAATCCAGCTGTACAAGGGGTCTTGTATGCCAAGAGATGCTATTTTGATCAACAGCCGCTTATGGGGCACACGATCAAAAGCCTTTTGCATGTCTAGGAGTATGATGATCACTGCATTTCCTGCGTCGGCGGACATCGATGTGCTTTATGAATTCCAACTGACATGTCATGCAAGATCGCTTACTAAGGAAACCGTGCTGCGAAAGGTTTATAAGGTTTTCTGACCTTAGGAACTCGACAATGGGCACTTTTATTATCCTTTCAAACATTCTTGAACAGATTGATGTGCGGTTGATAGGGACGATAGTTACTAACGTCCTGGCCTTCTAGCCACCCTGTGCGAGGCATAATGATTGACTTTTTCCACTGAGGAGGGAAGGTGCTGGATAAAAGTGATAGTGTGAACAAATTTAGTAAAAGGATCGGTATATCCTCACCCCCTTGCTTGATAGCGACTGGTGGGATACCATCAGGTCCAGGATGGATTGTGGGTTTAATAGTAGCTAATTGTGAGCGGATACTTCTAACGTCGATCGATACATTGCACAGAACTTTAGTTGTTTTCAACGGAGTATTAACGGGTAATACTGTGTTTTCCACGCTAAACGCAGCAGCAAAATGTGAGTTGAAGATTTCACATATTTCAGTAGGTCATCGACAACCGTTTTATCGTCGCGAATTGTGAAATTTATAACGGTCCCTCATGGCATTTTCCCGTCTCATCAGTTGCATTAGTTCCATGCCTCTTTGTTAGCTACTAAGTGCTAGCAGGCTCCCCAAATTTATCCCCACTACTGAATCAGAGCGTCAGTTTGTCATAAAAGCTGTCAGCAATGCAGCTGACTTGATAATCTATATTAAGTCCGGAAATTTCGGAACGTTGAGCTGCGCAGACTGAAGGTCATTTTAGCTGGCGAGGATGTAGTGAAAACGTTTCGTTCTTCGTCAAATTTCGCAGCGGCGCCGTGTATGCTGCCGATCAACAGTAGTCGTAATTATTGACGGTGAAAGTAAGCTCGATTCAGTGCACCGATCACTTTTTGAGCGGCTTATACATAGTGGTTATCAATGAAGTATGCGGATATACTTTCAGCGCTCTATTCCTCTAAGTCGTGACATGCCTATTAAATTTCGACCCGTGTAAATTAAGTTGCGCGTCCGTGTGTTATGAGGATGTATAAAATGTTAATCCAGAGCACGTCACAGTACTTGCGTCTTTTCACAGTGGAGGGCTGCCTGCATCAATTACAGTCGTGGACCACCTGCCTGGCGAAAAAGTGCTCTTGATTATGTCAACCACGGGCGTGTTGTTTTTTGACAAGTTAAAGGAGCACAGATAATGTCCATATGTTATGCAGCGTTCTGCTAAGCATTTCGGAATGTTTTTCTGATTTCAAAGTGCAAACTGCTTCCGAAGTATCGCTGTGATCACGTAGCTTTCATCTTGAATAATGAAGTTGGGGAATTTGTTGACCGGTTTTTGCATTCGAGAAGCTGCATTAGCTTCGACGGGAGAAGAGGTGGGGAGTGAGATAGAAATACCCCTACCTCTAGGACTGGAAAGGTATTCGCCAGTCTGTGGCACACATTGTCACAGAGGGGCTTAGTACCGCGGCTTGCACCTCGCGCATATAAAGCCACAGTGGAACAGCGAAGCATGGTTGCCCAGGGTAAAGCACACGAACCATCTACTGGCAGTTAACCACCGCTGTCTGCACTCGGCAACTCCAGTCGGTTGATGCCAACTTGTAATAGGCAAAGAGGTTGAGAGGCGAGTTTCTGGTGGTGAATAACAAACGGGTTTTCCTGTTCGCTCCTTAAATTTACACCGGTCTACTCGGCTAGGCCGCGTACTAAAGATGCCGGCTATTCGTTTGCAACACCCAGCACTCTGTCGATACTACGACTAGGTGGCTTAGGGAGCAAAGTTGGCAGTTGATGACCTGGCCCAGAGATATGAGGCCGGTCACCAAGCAGCCGGCTACTGTAATTCATGGTCGTCTCCAGGACGAAGGACTTCGTGATTCCCAGGGACGGTGGTTGGAGACGTCAGGTTGGATGGCGGCCAATCATTTTTAGTGGGAGGAATGTTGCCGTTGTTCGGCCGAGTTGCCTGCGAAACGGGGAGAGTGGGCGCTGCAAGGGAGCTGTCCTGCTGCGGCCACCTCACCTCCACTTATGGCTTGGTTGTTTGTTTGCAGGGTGTAAGCACTCTGACTTGAATGATTGGAAGTGGGCTTGGCTACTCTTGCTAGTTAGGTCTCCTACTTTTATATCTATTTTTCTCCGACCAGAGCCGCTTTTTCATCATGGCTTTGTCGCACTTGAGTATCAGTGAAGATCGCTGAACCTAGACTGTTTGTGATGATGTCTCATGTGACAACGACCCTGTTTGTAAAGAACTCAGCTGTGATAGGCCTACACACATACAGCCTGCCTGGCGACAAAGAGCGACTCCTTATTTTAGGCATTTTCTATGCTGAGTACTGAGCTCCTGGAACGTCATCGCCGATATCAGATGGGACCTTATAAGACGTCCTCGGGTCCCCACGAAGTCGTCTACGTTCAATCAAATAACCACTCAGCCTCTTCAATACGATTACATCGTCCGAAAGTTCCATACCGCCGACCACTCCCTGGATTATCTGCAGAAACTTTATACTCTTCGCGTGTTGAGGGATCCAGGCCTAAATATAATATTCCGTATGCTCTGACCTTTTTGCAGCAAACGCACATTGTGCTGCATGTTCGAAGGATCCCGAAGTCCCCAACTGAATTCGCTCGTTCAGTCCGCCCCTTACTTTTGCATCTGGAGGATAAAGACGGGCTTCCCTTCATTCTAGACTAACTGGTTGGAAGCATTCGCCAGGGTTTAAGGGGAAATCCCATTCCTCTGAACACGCGGACAATTCAGTCAATACTTCCTGGGGGTGCGATAGATTCCGATTTCAGACAGTTTCAGCACTGTCAAGAAGTACGTAACTAGGTGAATTAAATTGATTCACGTGGTGGTTATTATATGTCAAAAGCAGTCTTATGGAACGCTGAAGAGAAGCCTCTGGATAAAAAATAATCCTACTCCAACAGAGGCTGTGAATGTCCGGTCTGATAAGAAGGCTTTAATTCACTCTGGGACATATGGTGCCGCGCAATCGGCGGTTGACTGGGGCGAATGCTGCTCGAAATTTGAGGTGACAAATCTTCACCTGCTTCATCGTGTCTTACCTCTTGGTTATTCTGTCCACGAAACAGATGAGCTTTGACAGACGCAAACAGTTTTACACGAATCAATGCTGGTTAATATTCAGGAGGTTGTTATTGGACTGAAGTTTGGCCAAGCGATTTCTGGTGACTCTTCCAGAGGGATACAGGCTAGATTGATAGATCAGCGCTATATCTCTGTGTCATTCACGAACATTTTGCTGTTGACTGAAACAATGGATATTTTCCGTATCGCGCTAGTTGGATGCGTTTGGAAATTCCTCTCAAACATTTCTGATGTCTATATATTTTGCTCGGCTCTTTGGTATATAGCTCCCCTCAGTTTTGCAACTAAACCGCACTTGCTCACCCGTACATATTGTTTTATCCGTTTGGAGGCAATTGCGCGAACTATTTGACTCTACTTGGCAGGCTTTGTTGGAGGTGAACCTTTGATGTTCCGATTGTACTATCAAAGGGACTTGTGAGGTAACGTTGTATATTCACTTTGTAGTGTCAATTCAACTTCACGCAGTCCATTTGTATTTCACGACACGTCTGTTGTTGACAGTGACCGTTACAGTCGAAGCTTACAGCCAACTGTTCCACACATATTATTGCTTATAAATAGTATTTCAGAAGCTTTGATCAGAATCTTGTTCCGGAATTTGGTGTTCGTTATTCCCGTGTTCGTTGCTGAAAGGCCGTTCGGATATACCACCCTCTGATTCTTACCAGCTGCCCTTGATGCGTTGCCGTTGAATAACTTAGTTTTTGGACAGGTGAACCTGCCCTATTTATTCATTCACTACAATGTTACAGTTCCCAGTGAAATAAGTACTCCCCTTGTTTCAAACTTTTGTATGTGCTCGAACGTTTGTTTGAACTGATTTGGATCTCGACAAGTATTACGCGGATGCCGATCTCTCCGCTGCACTATCTTTTTGTCTCATTACTTGCAAGTATGCACGTCGACTCCGCACGTCAACAGTCTGCATCTCGTCAGACCAATGCATTTTTTCGGCCGATGGTCTTCGGTTCGCTTGAACCCGCGCACGCCAATACCTCAGCATACGGACGGATGACAGCAACATGAATACCATCTATCCCCGAGGATTTTGAAGAGTCCAGTAACCGGAGAACACCCTGTACCTATAAACCTGAAATCTTGAAGTTTCGAACCGACTGTCTTGACGCTTAGATTTTCAGCGTTTTCAAGCTTTCGAAATTGTCTCGTCAAAGTACGCTGGCAAAGTACTGTCCTGAGTAGTCCATTTTCCTTCGGTCGTCAGCCACTATTTTTCAGCTCGACCGTGGTGATATTGCCGAAAGCCTGAGGATAAAAGAGGTTGGCGGCACGTAGCTGTGGAACAGTTTTGGGTTGAAATCGGTGCATCACGGTAGTTTTGTCTCGTACTTTGGCTCATAAGTTTTTCGGATACATGGTGCCGAATAACCTCGAACTGAAAACGAGCCACTTTTCTGAATCGGTTACTTAAGATCGTAAAGGTTTTTCTTTGATCTCCTCTTTTCCATCTTCTTCATAATGAAAGGAGATTGAGGTGTCTGAGTTTGCTAGAGCGCTCCATTCAAAAGAACTCCACGGAGATCCTTTTAAACATACACTGTACATTGTCTAGTACATCGGAAGATCGGCCCGTCTGAAAATTACACACGAGCAAATGGGACGGGGCTTTTACCTATGACCGTTTAATTTTCTCCAACGTAAGGCCTGTGGTGCAGTTGTTTACAATGTTGCCGGTGGAGGCGTTGGCGCAGTTCTTTCTCCGGCCGTGGAGAGGACGCCCAAAATAGCCAGTACATTAACAAGCTCTAACAAGAGCGGAATTCGAGTCTGGAGCTTCTTTTCGGAAAGAACCGTCTGGACAGTTCGCAGGGCTGTGGCAGCTGGGGTCAGCTGTTCAATCTATGTAGAAAAAAATCCGCCAACACTCATCAGTGAACAAATACCGACAAACGGATAAAAGCGATAAATAATGACCAGCAACTCATGTCGGCGCTAGAAGCAGGCCACCGCCTGGTCACAAAAGCACAACTCGAATCTCAAGTCTTCTGAAGTCAGTCGATACCAGGACTTCAAACGTTCGTGCAACACAATTACTTCGGGCTGGCTAGAAACCAGCCAGTGCAAGTAAAGGTATATCAAACCAGTGAAACTGAGGGATGTCAGATTGAAGTTTAGACTCATGTGGGACAGAAAATTCTGGGGTATCTCCCGTGCTTTATTTTACAAATCGACGTCGTTGAAGCCGAGGCGTGAGTTGGATACAGTCTTGCCAAACTAAGCCAGCTAGGCTTGCGCTCGTGAATCCAGCTAGGAGTCAACCGGTACTGTCCAAGACGAATGACAAGGCAGTCCCCGGTCTACCAGGCACGTGATAAAAAATTAATTAATATGAAGGGAACAGTCTACCTGACTTAGTGAATTAGAAGCTATTGGCCTCGGTCATCACTGAAAGCATGCAAGAAGATGGATGGTAGGCAATGAGTACATTATATAAGCCAAAAGATAAAGAGAACCAGACTTATGGACATCCAGTAAATTGAAACTCAAAAGCACCGAACTGGCGCCCGCAATGTCTGACACACTGTACAAGCACCAAATCCCCTGGAGGAGAATTCTGGTGATATATGGTGCGCCGAGATGGACAGAATTGAGCTGTAACCTGGTCAGACGGGTTTATGTTAAACCGAGAGCCTGTAATCCCGACGACATAAATAGCTTGGCAGGTCAGGACCAATGGGCCGAGTTGATATTTAGCAGGTGCGCAGTAAATTGCCTTGCAGTCCTCGATAAGGTGACACATGCGTGACTGGTTAGTCAGCGGGAGGTGCGAATTCGGTTTGAACTTTGTCGCTTCTCGATTCAACTGGTTTCACTGATGATTCATTATCGGCCCTTACTTGCACTGTGGAAACTTCCGGCCGAGTTACTTCGGCTACTTTTATCCATTCAACTTCAACCTTCTGATTCTATCGCGAGCTGCCGTGTTTTCCCGTGAGTTTGCCCTCAATTATTGCATACCATGGGGTTCTACTGATTGTGTAATCAGAGTTTTCGCCAGAAAGTAACAGTCATGTTGAGCACATTTGTCATCCGTTTATGAGACCGTTCTGTCTGCTCCACTAACGTGTTTAGTGGGATAGAGTGCGGTTCTTGCCTTGAGTGGCTCACATACCAACCACAACGGACTCGAAACGGACCGCAACTCAGTGACCTCGGACTCACCTCTATGCCACGAAGCCTCAAAACTACATTCCTATTCTTTGCGTTGTGGAAATATACCCGATTCGGGCAACCTGCAGGAGCTGATGATTGTTGGTGAGATATGAAACACATGAAACATAGTTAATCAGGAGCTTCCACGGCCTTTCGAGGTTTCTGAAGTACGGCACTATGAAGAAACTAGTAATGACGAATCGGTCTCATAATATAGCCGCAGTCCTCAAGGTCGCTCCGTATACGAGTGCACAAGGTCCCCTATGTTGCGTGGGCCTGTGAGTTGTGCTTTTGAACAGGTGGCGGAGGTGCCTGCACTTAGTACTCCCAGGCTACAGTCTTTTCGGGGTCCCTCCAGAAGACATGGCAGGCGTCACAACACACGCAACCCCCGTGGTCACGGAGCAAAGAGGCATTCAGGAGGCAGCCATACTGCAAGGTAACCTCGTGGTTGTACTCCATTGAGCGTCAGATAGGTCATAAAATAAATGAGATGGAAACGATATGCCAACCAGAAACCACGTTTGCTGGCAGCTCTTGCAAAAGCGCGATCTCTGAATGCCACACATTCCATGCCAGAGTCTGGTGGTACACGACAATCAACCGCACATTCTCGTATTCACGGAAACGTGGCTGATACCAGAGATCAGGGATGATGAAAGCTAGGTCCATGACTTTTCGTGGGAAGGGGTCGTTCTCTACGTTGGTCTTAAGTCAACTCCATCTTCCGTGTGCAGCGGCAAGGGTAATTTGAATTCTGTCTTCAAAATCTTCTGCAACTGGGTGCAGTAACCTGCACAGCGGCAGTTGTTCCGTGGTTTCAACCGGGCCCAATTTGACAGGTGTGAGAAATCATCTGACACAGCTCTGCGTGGACGCCACACCAGCTGCCTCTGACTGCCAATGTGCAAACACGTGTATTACACGAGACTGCCTTGTCGTATGCCACCAATCAAGTTGATAGCCAGCTGTCACTGTTCTCTTCTTCCAAGAAGGGTTCGTTGATTTTTGGCGGCCACGCGAAGCCGGATGCAGAGTAGAGACAGCTCAATGTGTCCCAGGGCGTTGAGCCATCTCACAAAATGTTTAGTCGGTGCAAACTTTAAGCCAGTCGCTACCGTCCTCAACAGCCAGCAAGAATGCTCAAAATAACGTCGTCAGGTAAGAACTTCATCATCAAGTACATTCAACAACGTCGCAAGAACCCAACCTCAGTCTTGCCAGCCTTGAAAGTAGTACTGTGAAACTACCTCTGAAGACAACGTCGCTGGTGCCTTATTCAAGGATCAGTACGCCACCGTTCGTAGCTCTATATCGCCAACTTCCAACCTCGTGTCTACTTTCATGAATAACCAGGTGATCTCTCTTATACGCGAGATTTTTGCCGCACAACTTTCAGGATTTTCCTTCTGATTAAGTCCAATGAGACGTAAATTATTCATCCACGAACACTGGAAAAAATGTCTTGTGTACCTGCGAAACCATTTGATGACTTTTCCAGTCAATTTGCTGCTAGCAACTCTCCCAACGAATAGGAGGGGCAATCGTCATCCCATGTCTATGGCTCAGGTGAGCAGCATTCCTGATCAGTTACCGACCAGTCAGCGGGTGAACCGCAGAGATCTATCCTCGGTCCACTACCATTCTTAATTTATATTTAGGGAAAAGGATCTCCAGCCGCTTCATTCTCCTCGCGAGTGACGTGAAAATTCGGAACGCCGTGACCACAACAGTTTGCAAACTGACCGCGATGCAGCTAAGTAGTGGTCAGTGGAGTGGCGTTTTCCATCAAGGGCGACAAGTGTGCTGACATGTATCTTGGTGGCGGTTCTAGCAACGTCTTTCTAACACACTACGCATGAACGGAAATGTGTGCTGTCCACGTGAGTCCCGAAAAAGACTTCGGCGTACGACGGTCACGCAAGCTGTCTGTTGTATTCTGTTGCAAAAAGCAGCCGGGAAGGGATTTGCTGTAGTGAGCGTGATAAAACGGACGTTTGCCCGAAATGACGTGAAGACTGTTGAAACCCTTTACGGGTTTGTGTGTGACAGCCGTGAAAATACGCTAATCCAGTCGTTTATTTTGGCCTAAAGAAAGATAATAATGCGCTCAAGCGTGTACAACAAACTGTAACAAAAATTTTAACAAACCTTCGGATGGGTTCGCTCGACTCCATTCGCGATGCTTAAATTTTATCCTCTGGATTACCAAACAGTTCGAGGGGACCTCATCCTTATTTTTTCCCTTTTTTCGGAAGGCTGCTGAAGAAACGTTTCTACTCCCGCAGACCCAAAAGGGCTATTAGGGTCGCAATGAAATATTCTTCGAACGGAGACATCAAACACCTGTCAGAAAAAATTCCGTCGCAGAGTGGTCGCTCGGTGGAACAGCTTTCCTCAACCCGTCGTTAGTACTTGTTTTAGGATGCAAGTTGCAGATTTGTCAGTTGTTTACCTGCTTGATAAAACCGGTAAGTGAATTATGGAGTTTTTCCCCTTTTCTCGTTTTCCGCTCTCACATTGACATCGTACCTAGGGAAAGCGGTGGTACACCAGTTTTTCGATAATTATATTTTATAGAAGCTGATGTCCGCATGACACCAGAAGGATAATCGTACCAACCTAGGGAACTTCAAGTATCGACCTCGCATCCGCATATAAGTAAGTGAATTACTGACTGGAAGCATGGGAGGAGGCAGATGGTAAGCAAAATATACAATACCTGCCAAGAAATTAAAGGTACTGGACGTATGGGCAAAGAATGAAGTGCAATTCAGGGGTATCAAACTTACGCTCGAAATCCCTCATAGATTACGCAAAACTTCCAGGTAGCATATGTCTTGGGGCGGTGATAGATTCTTCGTGTGGCCTTGATGTGGTGACAGTAGGGCATGCTGCGCTCAGTGATTTCCAGCGGTTAATACGCGGATCGAATTTCAAGACGCAATTCACGCGGTCCCAGTAAATTCATCCGTTGCAATATCCAGCTGGCGCCCGTTTATCTGGAAGGCAGTCAGTAAAACCATGTTGTGGCAACCACCACGGAGATTATAACAAGTACCAAGAACAAAACGAAATGACGAATTAACCAAGGTTTTAAGAAGGGAGGAATCTGACAGCCTTCTGAGACACACCATAGAGGAGCGGCTAACAACTTCAGAAGTAAATTCGTAGTAGGTATTGACAACTGTTTTATACGCGCCAGGGCCGTCTAGGTGCCTCACACTCGGGCTGAGACCCAAGATGTGTTCTGATAGATCACTTCCTCAACGACCAACGGCTCATTCGTCCTAGTACATAAGAATGAGGATACCGTTGGTAAGTGAGATAATATAGCTTGTGATTCTCCTGAATCACGTGTTCTCTCTACCATTTTTATAGCGTGTAGAGCCCATTGTTGATTGCACAAGCATAGAATACAACAACCTCGTAAGAAGAGAGTCGCTACCTAGAGGAAGTACCCTAACGGAGCTAGTGAAACTTCTCGCCTTGATACAGTCAGCTGCTGTCAGCCACCAAGATGAAGAAAAGCTCAACGGATCCTACGGTAAATAAGGATTAGGTAAGAATTAAGTTACCACAATGTCGTCGAAATTCAAGTGGGTACAATGCGACAAGTTCTGGTCGCAATTCAACGTTTACACACATTTCTTCAGCGCAGGACTCGTGCAACAATTCTCTTCCGCAGTAGCTGACAGTAGTCGGAAAAGACACAACTAGAATTTTCACATGCTTTGACCCCCGATTTCTCTCACGCAACCGTTCTGTGCTTACGGCGTTATCAACCATTAGAACAACCTTTTATTAAAGGTTGTTAGTTGCTCTTCTAGGGATCATTTTGAGGGCTTCTTAGACTCTCACCTACCTCAGGCATTGCTAGATCAACACTTTAGCCGGAGGTTTGGCACTATGCTTTTTAGGTCAACGGAAACCCACTGGATACGAAAACAGAAAAACTGACTGGATCAGTGGGCTTCAGATTTCCAGCCGTGAACCCGTGTACAAGTCGCTGGAAATCGTTGACTCGTAAGTTACGTGCCGAAGGCCGATGATCGGCCCAATATCCACACGCTGAACACTCTCAATAAGGAGCAATCGTTTTCAGGCCAATATCCAGCGTCGCTCTTTCGCAAACCTTGCAAAATGCTTGGAACGATTTCTCGTCCAAGCCGACAAAAATTCGCTTCATGCTTCCAAAAGCTGAGGACGCCTTGCTGTGGGTTATCTAACGATGGTTTGTGGAAACAATCTAGATGACCTCCTGGTGCCCAGGTCTTTCTCCAGATCGAGCTCCGTGATGTCTATTGTACTCAGTATTGAACCCTTTGCTAACGATTCAAGTCCACACCGAGTTTCGCGTAACCTGTTGATCTAACAAATACCTTTCTCAATATTCACCGCCCGCTAAGGTAAGGTATCTTCGAAACTCAGTGAAAAGGCGCCCGTAAAAGCTGGATTTAATGACGTACCAGCTGGATTAATATACAAGAAAATTAAATCTGTGTTGCAAACAAGCTCGTTTTCAGCAATTCATCATTAGGCTGGGTAATGGTCGAGGCAGATCAGAAGTCTGAACAAAACGTTTCCGGGCAAAGCGGCGGGTTATGCAGGCGAATTTCAATGGCTTCTGCTGTGGATAGAATCCCGTGCCTCACCGTTCTAGACTGGATGGTTTTAACTCGGTAGATTGGACGAAATGCATCCGTCACATTGACAGAGTGATTTGAATCCACCAGGTGCGATAGTATGGCGCTGTTGACAGATTTCGTTATTCTACTGTTGAGCCAAGCTGGGCGGTGTTACCGGACCTGTTCAGATAATAATCTGCTGGTGCGGCAAACATAACCGGTTTCACAGGAACAGACGACCCAGTGTACACAGAACAAGGCTGCAGTATCAAACACTTTTCCGGGCGTGGGCGTAAAACCGGATTGGACGTGGAATAGAGGCCTAACATATCGGCGTAAAATATTGTATTAAATAAATAAATAAATAAAATCTGACCTCAACTGTAAACATTTCTCAGAACTTGAACGAAGAATCTTACCGCTAAACAAAATCGACAACTAGGCACCGCTCAGTAACGGGGGACGGTAAGACGGAGTTGAACTTACTCGAACAAGTGGTCGTCGATTGGGTGGGAGCAAAACGATTGTTCGCTAACCTAGAAATGACGGGAGTCATAAGTTGTTCATGGAAAGTCATTCATGAAACTAGAAGAAAAATTTCTCATTCAGGCACCAGAAATTTTGAAGGCTCAGACAGAATAACAGTGAGGGAAGTGGTAGCAGTAGCTGAAGTAAGACTACAGATGACTAACACAATTTATTTAAGGAAGATCATAAAACGTAAGGCAACCTTTCAACTGTATGAAATAAAACACAGCAACCTCGCAACTAATGGAAAAGACCATAAAACCTCACAACAGTGCATTGGGAAGTACGTTTTTATTGCCAGAACCTCCATCGTTTGACTTGTGTGCAAACTGTGGTGTTTGTCAGCTTTTTGTATTTTGTAATAATGTGCACTGTTTTCGCCCCTTTTGCCCTTCTGAAAATTACATATAAACCTGCTTTTTAAACCATGCGAATCAAAAATGAACTTCCTCTTGGGGGTCGCAAGGCGTGCGCTCTCCGTCAGCTTGTTGTCGTCCGTGTGCTGACTTTTGGGAAGTTGAAAACTTACCAAATCAACTGTCCAATTCAACGTA
>LOND01000414.1:37646-49474 GCA_014220965.1 Paragonimus kellicotti
AAATACCGAAGGGTGCATATGTATCCACGTGATCTCATCGAGACATTCAGAAGTCTGAAAGGCATGAGCGTTCTGGAGACCATAGATTTGTTTGGAGAGGTGAGTCAAAATATCATCACCAGAGATCTTGGCCACGGTCCCAAGAAAGCCAGGGCTTGTTTAAACTAAACAGCAAACTTCTTAAGCCAATGAATGTTTGGAACAAGCTTCCATACGAATTGGTGCACAGCAAAACTGCGATCTCCTTCAAAATTTGCTTGGATAAGGTGTGGCTGAAGACCGTTCTAGGTCTCCCTTAGCATAGAAGACAAGACAAAGCAGGTAGCAATAGCAGATAGGAGTGTGGCAGCGTAAGGTCTCATTCTAATCTCGCATGTTCATTTTCAAAACGGATCCTCAATTGTTGTTGGAGTACTTCTGAGGTGCAGTCAGTGTTTCGATTTTATCTCCCATCACAGAGTGATCCCGCAAACTTTCTCACATGCCGTAGGTAATATAACACAGACGTGTATGGTCAAGCCTCCCAGGGTAACGTATGGAGTGGGGGAGCATAGGTATTTTGGTCGAGAATGTAGGTCCTTCTGATGGCAACACCCCATTGTTTCGTGGATGTTGGCATCGATGCATTTCACGAAATGGTAGCCTATCAACCTGTGTATATTTCACGTCTTCGCACACTTTCCTCTCCTCTTGCCTTAAGCAATCGTGGCGTTTTCATATGGTTGTGATGTCTGTTTGGCATGAAGTGAAAACCTCCGATGGGAAATCAAACTGCTGAAACGTTTGGATATCGTTGCCTTCAGACTACGGGCGGTGATACTACAAATAGCAAATGGAGAAAAATGCGTTTGCTGTCACGCCGCTGTCAATACGGGGGCCGTGGGTTGAAACGGTTCTCTTCTCATCAATTGTATCCTACCTCACTCAAGAGCCCCAGGCTGTCTACCTGTGTAACAGGAATTCCAACCCATGTGATCAGAGAAAAAACAAATTCAAGCAAGAAAACCGAGGATAATTCCCCAATATGTATCGCCCGTCATAACCAAAACAAGCGCAGGTTTGAACGGTTAGGATTGGTGACCGTTTATGTTAGGGAAGGGGTGGGAAAAAACCAGCTTATGGAGGTCCGATCATACAATGGTGAGTATCGGCTACTAGTGCCCGTTTTTAAACACTTTTGTGTTGGGTGACGCGGTTAATAGATAATCGCCCTGCGCTTGGGGGAAGTCTCGCCAGTTAATAGAGTGTCCTGCACTGTTATGGGAAGATTCGGGCAGAATATTTCTTTGGCGGAGCATCCACGTGAGCGTGCCATTTTGGTGGTCCCGTTCTAGAAAGTTTTGAGTTGTAATGAAAGTGTCAGGTGATGCCACCCGCTTGAGCCTGCCATGTCTGTCATGGCTCAAATCCCTCGCACTGGTAGCCTGAAGAAAGTGTACACTCAATATCATGTAGTTAGACAACCAATCGGGGTTCGAAACGATTTTTCTTTTCTCTTCTCCTCTTGTTCACATAGATTACTTGGTATTCAAGACGGGCTTCGAAATCGGGAAACCTATCCGGTCGCCATTATTTGATGCAGATGGTTCCGGAAAAATGTGCAGAAAATTTTGTCGCGATGAGGAACGATCAGAAAGCCTCTACTTTTGCGGGAAGTGGGCGGTCCTCTGAACTGGACTTCGTTATGTTCTCAAAATCGACGGAATTTCGCAGACCTCGCGAATTGTCCAGCCAATACAGGATTTTGAGTGTCCGGATGCATTGGAATGCTTTCTCACGTCAGATGTAGTTGTTGAATCAGGAATGCAAAGCGAAATTACGCGATGAACGGAAAAACGTAGAATGGTCATGTGGAGTATGACGAATAATAATGAAATATGTGATTTTTCTAGCGAAACCTTTATATAAAATTCCATAATTCCGTGTCATCTAATAAAATATAAAACACTAGCGAACGGTTATCGTATAACGTGTAAGGAGATTGATTAACGGCTTTTTCTACTATGTGATTACAGCCGAATTCTGATGTCCATTTGATATACACGTCCGAGATATAGAATAGAAAGAATGTTCAAAATGATAGAAAGATTGTCAGGTGATCCACTAGGACAAGAAGTATGAGTGGTAACGTAAGATTTGAATGTAACCGTATGAGGCGAACAGGTTAAGTGTATTTTCTTTTCCAAACAGTTTTAGCGTGTACAGCCTTTGCATAATGATCAATAACCATACACAGTTGGTTATGATTAATTATGAAGTACTAAGCTCAGGTATCTAGATAACTACATCCGATGATGAAATTGTTAACTTTAATCTGCTCGAAGTGTACCAGACGTTGTATCACGCGACGCAGAGTTTCCACTCAGATGTTATTTGGTCCGTTTTGGGAATATCGTCTTCATGCAGGCAGAGTTTGAAAATGGACATGACGTTCGGTAATGTCAGGAAGGTTTCTAAGCTTCGTTTGAATTGGTGTATATTCTTACTGGCTCTAACTGCATGTGGAAGTTTATTCCAAATGTAGGAGTATTTCACTAGGAAAAAATTTGAACGCAGCTTTTTACGGGATTTAAAAGCTGTCAATGTATATTTTTTGTTCCTGAGGTTGTACATTGAAACTATGTTTTAAGCTAATATCTCGAGTTGTCTCGTGAATGTATCCCCGTGAACTAGATTATACAGACGTGTTGCAAGGTTCAGCTTGAGTCGCCGTAGCCAAAGTGGATCGAGTGCTAGCGTTTGGCAACGTTCTCTGTAGTTCAGAGAAGACGGATAACCTAGTAAACCTTTCGTGAATGCACGTTGGAGACTTTCCAGAGCTAGCCTATCAGACTTGCGCAGGTGACATATATGAACGTGCGTATCTCATTGTTGTGGTCGTACGCATGTTTTCATAAGGTGGTAGTCGAGACTTCAGGCTAAGCGAGTGTATGCAGAATTGGGTAATTATTAATATCAATCGTTCGTCTAGTTTTGCCTACTAGGAAAGATACCTGTTCTGAGAAATTGAATGAGTTTGAGTAACGTATACCCAGGTCTCGGACTGAGTTGGAAGTTGGCTGCTATGGCCATCCAGCTTTATAAAAGTCGTCCGATTGTATGGCAACTCGTATGCAACTGATGATGGATTTATTGGCTGAAAATCTTCACTCACCAATTTTGACACCAGACTCTAATACATGAGTCGCTTTACCGTATATCTCCATAAATACAAAGTGAGATCGCCAGGAGGAACAGTATAGACAAGTTTGATGTCATCGGCGAATAGGAATAGTTTGCAATGCTTGATAGCTTGATATGTCGTCTATATACGTACGAAAGAGTAACGGTCCCAGGACGCTACCTTGAATCACTCCACTAGAGACTGTTCTGAGTTTTGAGCTGTTACTTCCTATTTCCACTGTATGAGCTACTGCAGTTCAAAACATAGTCTGAGGCACCAGACTAAGCATGAGATGACGTATATCAAGCTTAGGTGCATTTTGTCCGAGGGTACGTGCTTATGTGAGGCAAACGAGAACGGAGCCTTTTGACACATCCAGAAGCATATTACGATAATGTGAATTTCCTGATCAGCAAATTTTATGTAACTAGGTTAGAAATCAGTAGCAACAGTAATGCACGACGATTTTGCTGGGACCCATTGCTGGGAGTGATTTATAAGGTTTTTGTTGATAGTAGGAAGCTCAACCATGCGACATATTTGATGTATTCCTTTCCACGTCGGAACTAATTGAAGTATGGTTAATTGTGACTGTAATTCGTTGATGTTCTGTCCGCGAAGCCACTTTTATGCGGTGGTTATTATTAAATTTTTCTCCACTCTGAGAGGGATCAATACTTATGTTTAACGAAAGTAAGCTATATAAATATTAGCAAAAGTGGAGATATCAGTCCCGCCGTAGGCGTTGAGAGAAAAGGCCCCAAGAGGGCGTAGCATCAGATCAGGATAATAAGAGGTTTTGAATTAGGGCTAATGGAACGTAGTTTTCACTGCCATCACAGGAACATTGCCTTAGGAACTGACTTGTGTTAACAGGGAGGTGGAGACAATATATTTCTTCATAATACGCGGTAGCAGCAAATAGAACCAAGGGGTATAACTTTACAGATTGTACAGGAATTAATTTGTGGACGTTTGTTTCTCAGTGAACACTGAGTATATGGGTATTCTTCATAGTTCCTCGTCTCAACAACTGGCTCGTTCTTTGCCGTTAAGCCGCGTTTTTCCCTTCATTCAAGTGCGAGGCATGTTGTTCATATGTACTTCGTGTGTGTAACGTTTTGTGCATCTAATACAAGGGAAATTTGTTTTGAGGGCGCCGTGATTGTTAGATTTGAGCTTTGTTGCTCCTTTTGAGTTGGAATATTTCGCCGTACACCACAATATACGGCTGTTTTGGACGGGTCTTACCGGAGCCAAAATGTTCATAGCAAACCGAAAAATGTTTTATTAAAAATATTCCAGTCGAGGAATTTCTATTGGCGATAAACATTGGATTGTCCGATTTTTTACAGATTTTAGGTGACATGAAGCTTGACCACATGGTGATCTACTACGCTCATGCCTTTCAGACTTCTGAATGTCTCGATGAGATCACGTGGATACATATATATATATATATATATAGATATAGTGATTGTGCAGTTATTGCAAATTATTACTAAAACAAATCATCAGCTGCTGCAAACAAACGTTTGGTTATACGGGTCTAATTCTTCATAGAATAACTAGCCTTCCGACAACTCCCAAACGGACGGATTCCATTTAATAGATGGGGAAGTGAGCAATCATACCAAATGACGGCTCGGTGAACGAAGATGAACGGATAAAAACTTCACGTCGGAACGCGGCGTCTTTGTGCACACAAGCAACAGTGAGGTGAAAAAATTCCATTGTCAACATTATATTAACCTCTTCATGTACATTGACAATAGCTGTAACATCTCTTTTGACCGGTGGATTGTTTTGAAGAAGACTCAACAGACTGATCAAAAATTGTGCGACCAAAAGAGAGCCCCACAGAAAAGTCGCAGTCAGCCGAAAGTCTTCAGTTTGCAAATCTTGCGGTTTAAGAATGGTGTGCGAACAACTCCAAGATGTGCAAGCGCTCATCGAATCTACCATAAGCCACAGAATAAGCCATAAGGTGTAGTTCGACGACTTAAAAACGTTCAATCCATCCATGTCTAATCGAACAGACAGTCTAGATTAGTCCACTGACAGATTGGATGTGCTGCTCGAGGCCCTCGTCAGACCATGTTGAAGAGACTTGCTACGTAAAGTTGTTTGTAATACTACCAACCTCAATGAATCCAACAATACTCCTAAAGCCTCCAGCGGACTTAAAACGAGGGTGCAGCACACTCAGCATTAACGCAAAGGCATTCAAGGAGACAACCGTCTGGAGAAACGAAATGCACAAACTTTCAACGATGTCAAAACTGTTTTTCTTTTCTGCATCCAACGTTCGTGCAAACGGAACTATTAAACTGCCTACAAACCCGCCGGTTAATTGTCCATCTGGGTAGTAATGCACGTTTCATCGTTTTGGTTAATGCCATTCATTTGAGGTGATCATATTTGCGTTCGAGACGCGCCGATGAACATCCAGCTGAGAGCAAAATGGAAATAATATGACCACTGACCTTCATTGACTTCATCGGTTTCTTGCGCAGAAGGTTTCGCTCTTGTGTGGTTATCCCCATTATAGATGTCTCGATATGTTTCTGCGGTTTTGTATGTTCTGGATCTCCAGCAGCGCCGATTCTAGGAAGCTGTTGGGTTTCCACTCCACGCTTCTACTCTTTTGAACTGCTGAGGTGAATATTGAATGTGCGGCGAGGTCCTTGGTGATTGTAACTTTCGGCTGTTGAGCCCATTGTAGTAAACACTGGTATTACTTAGAAAAAGAATACAGCCAAATACCATTAGGATTCAATGTGCCACTGAAGGGAGTTGAGAGTAACGACTAAAAGACGGGTTGAATAAAAATACGTGGATTTTAACCCAACCAAGATGGAGTCGAGTGAACAACACTAATAATGATCATGGAAACGTATATCTATGCACAAAAATTAGGGATAGCAAGGGAGCTACGATCCTAATTTAGAAACAACGGACAGACGTAAGGCAGCATAGTAGTAGCCATTTACCTAATAACTTTTCAGGCGATTCCATTCGTTGTACCACCACAACTTCGTCTAACAATGCAATCCAGAGAGAACAGGCGCGAACGCCAAAACTGTTTTATCCTGCATCGCAGCTAGGTGTGATTTACGACTAGTCTGTGCGGATGGCCCCTGAGATCTACACTGTTAGTAAAATGGTAGATGAACCTGTTGATGGGACTAGGCCTCCCAAGTATTTTGAAAGTAATTATGAGATCGTCTGATGGTTGTCCATGCTCCGATGGGAGTAGATTCAACATGGTTATTCGTTCTTCGTACAGAGAGGTGTTCGGACCTTCCGCCCCGTTAGTAGCACTTCACTGGACAGTCTATAGTGATGCCAAATTCCCATTCAAGTACGCACAGCATGCTTGGATATCGACTTCCAACAACTGCCTAAGTAATGTGCTAAAGAAACGAATAAAACACATTACTGGACATTTTTCAAGCGCTCCGGTTAATCATAGCCGATCGGCTGCAAGGGTTTATGGTCCAAGGTGGATGTGTTATTATTTAGTTTAGGTTCGGATGTTAAGGTTGTGCGGAGATCATGCTCAGGCGTGACTGCAGATAAAGTGACGTTCCGTTATCGATGGTTTTTATAGCTGGAAAATAGGATATGCATGACTATAGATTCAACCTTGCCAAACGGTAGTCTACTGCCTGCTGCCAAGCAACGTATAGCATTCTCCTGAACGAGGGTGACATTTACATTCTGTGTGGATCCATAGGCTCGCGATTTCTCCGTGTCTTCTGCTCACATGAGAATGAATGAGCCATTACGGGCTTCCGGAGGTGCTTTACGGTGATTAAAATTAGCAGCGAGCCAAGTACGGAGTCCTGTGGGACTTCGGTTGGTGCGCAAAACAGAGCTCTAGGTTTCCCTATTGATCAGTACTGCATATTCAATTAGTTAGGTAGTGTTACAGCCAAAGCCGTATTAACTCCTTAAGACACTGTTCGTGCAGTTTCCGTAACAGAATTTGGTGATTTGCGCTGTCGACTACAACCTTTGTACACTGACGGGGTGACACCACTTTTTCATGATTTCGGAACCTGACGGGTGTAATAGGAACGGTAAGACAGATGAGCTAGCGGTTCCTCCAGGACATCTACGAAGTCCTACAGCATTGATGATGATGTTCCATTTAGACAAGGTGGCTTCCTACTCAAGTTTACCAGTCCGCTTCGTACGATGATACTGCTGAAACCGGGCAGTACCCCATCAGCTAGTCCATCACTGTTCCCAGAATGCAAAGATTTCTCCTCTAGGTGGTTACTAAATGTGGCAGCACATGGAGCGCGCAGAATCTCCGCAGTTTCACAGTTACACATTGAGGGCCTGTTGGGGCCGCTGCGACTCGATAAAACAGCGCTGGGCTTCGTTAAGGACGCCACGTGACCACAAAATTTCTCGGGTTATTCAGAGAACAACCAAGCCAAACTGAGTTGTTGGTTTCAACGGTCATATCTCACAACGGTTACACACCCGTTGCAAGATTGCTCATATAATGGTGTTTTAAATAAGTAAAAATCGCGCATTAGTTTGAAGCGATCTTTAAGGACGCTGCTAAACGTCCCGGAAGAGAGGCTGTTCTCATGGTTGATAACATTATAAGAGAAGAACTACTTTCTGAGGAAGTTCCGAGAATTGACCTTGAAAAGCCTCCTGCTGTGTCCTCGCTGACCTTCGTCGTTCGTCACGATGAAAAGCTGTTCAACAAGATCTACCCTGGAGAGCGAGTGTACCAAAACTAAGCCACTGTGTAGTTGTCCAAAATTAAACTGACTGCAACCCAAGAGTTTCGGATCGAATGTTCCAAACATTTCCTAAGACCGTGCCTAGTTTGGTAGCCACGTGCTGGGTACGCTCAACGGCGAGTATGCCCTTGTTCAGGTTGGTATACACTACCTTATCAGCATAGTCGTGGGGTGGTCTCACGCAAACCTCGTAGAGGGTTCAATGAGCTTTCTTGTCGTTGCAAAAGAAAGTGCACCCAACCATTCCAAGATCGGCAAATTCCTTTTGTGCTACTATACCATGGTGATACGCGAAGTTAGACGACGTCCAAATGCCCATATCTTTCCTCGGATCGGCTTCCGTGATATATACTGTGTTGAACGCACTATGAATCGTGGAGGTATTCACAGGATCGTGGCCAGGTTACGTGTGTGCGCTGGTCATCATTTATTGGAAGATGGAAATCGTCTGACCAGCGCTTAATCGCGTCAAGATCAATCTGTAATGCACTGGGATCAGTGGCATTCCAGATTTCTAGGTCATCGGCGTATAGGAGGGCGTTGCTGGAAATATTTCCCTGGAAGGTCGTTGAAGTAAATAAAAGAAAAAAGATGACCGACCACTGACTGTTGTGGGATCCCCAGAAAAAATCGGACAGGAAGACGGAAATATGATTCGGTTTTAACATCAAAATTCTATTATCAAGAAAATTGGGTAATCCAGCGAAGAACCTTCTCTTGAATACCGTAAACTCCCAGATTGTGTCTCAGAGGGCCATGTGGGACACGATCAGATGTCTTGGCGAAATCACAGATGACATTTGAGATGAGGCTACTGTCTTCGGCGTTCGTCAGATGGTCCATGGAAATGTGCATATTTGTTACGCATGACCAGTTAGGAAGGAAATCATGACGAGTAGAAGGAAAATGATCGTCCTGCAAGAAGTGATTGAGAACTGCAAGCTCAATAAGCACTCTATTATCTTGCGTGGAATGCTAGTAAGGCTAATTGGCCGATAGCTAGCCAAAAGGTACCGGCAGTCTACTTTAAACTTGTGGCGTGACCGCCTCCTCTTTCCATTCGCTAGGGCGAATGCCAGCTCGGAGTGTCTGTTTGAACAGCATATAAAGGGGCACTATCGGACTATCAGTTATTTCTCCGAGAAGTTTGTGACGGTTTTTGTCAGGACCCATAGCACAGTACGAAGTGCTTTTGAATAGAAGTTCTTCGAACATCTGACACAAAATTCCTTCTTAACGATTGGTTGTTGAATTGTCTGAGGCGGTAGGATGGGGCGTCAGTTCGATCGTCGAGTAACACTTTCTGAATAATTCGGCCACAAGTGGGGAATCAAATAAAGGTCTTCCCCTTAGGGCAATCAAAAGAAAGAGCCGGAGGTTTATTCTTTCCTATCAGCTGCATATGGTTAACTAAGGAGATTTGTTCACGTGTGCTCTCAAGTGGATCTTTTGTTGCACAAGTCTGGTGTGTTCACAAATGCCCCGCCTGCATCTATTTCAAACAGCGCGAATAACAGTTATGTCCTCCAAGTGTCCCGTAGGCTTATGCTTCTTGAATAAGCGGAAACGGTTATAGAGAAAAAGTATGGTAGTTCTGGTCCACGGCAATAGAGTCAATAAGAATTTATCGAAGGTAGCTTTTCAAGCCATTACAATCAGCTCGATTAGAACTACGAACTGTGAGCATATTGCTGGTAGTCTTAACCGGTAACATGAAATAAATGGTGAAAAGAGATTGGTCACCATACTCGTTGCGGGCTGGTGATCACTCCGTATACCGGGTGGTTGTCAATAGTGATTACTAGACCCGGAAGAGAGGAAGTCTAACCAGAATGTTGCCTCATCGGGGCGTTGAACTGTTGTGTCCGCACTCACCGCCGTATCAACATCCACGAAGAAATCAAGAATCCGCTCTCACGGTCCTGATGAGCAACTAAGGCCCTGGTCATCCTGAGTGTATCGAAGTCATCCATAGAAGGTAGATGATAAAAGGGATCTACTTTAGGGGAGATTTCTGGGCTTACGAAAAGAGCGTCGGCATCGAATGAGATGGATGAGGGAGAGCGATAAATAACCCTCACAACTATCGAATCTTGGCAACACGATGTTAGTCGAACTCACGGAACGTTGCACCTATCCGAAGACTGAAAGTCCAGGATAATCGTGAATGTTGGGAGGTCCTGCCTGAGGAATATCGCAGAATCCCACATTTTCCATCCAAAGAAATCAGCTCGGTGAACTGAACATCCGGGACCACTCAGTTCACTGTCAATGATACCAGCTGCAAGCCGGGTCCCCGGGGAAGCAAAGATGTGCACTTGAGTGTCACGAGCTAACCCTCTGATTTCCAGTAATTTTTCAAACTATCTCACATAGCTCGCCAGCATGCACTTAACAGCTACTTCCTCGTTTGACTTTGCGAAAAGAAGATAGGGCAGTTCGGGGAATAACCCGGGAAAGTGATATCTGTGCTTGAGGATGGCTGTGGGGTTGGACTCGGTCTGTTCCGCCGAACGATTCTGACCGTCCTGCTTTGCGGCTGCAAGCGCAACGTCACCGCTTGTGCGTACGTCAGTGAGTTCACGGGGTACTTGCCCAGCATTTGTGGTGGCGCAACCTGCGACCCATGTTGCTTCCTCAAATTCCGCCTTTTAGTGGTGTTTCGAAGTTTTCACTTATGGAAAAACTGATTCGTTCGTCTGCTAGGATCACGATTTGAAAGTGTTCCGTGTGCACGTTGTTCCGAGCCACTAATGGAAATACCTAGTATGGCAGGCCAGGAGAAATGCTCTCTGGTTCACAGAGGGTGATCCCAACAGAATACTTTCGTTCTGAATTCTTAGGAGAACGAATTTTCTGCATGGCCGTTTGGTATACTTGGGAGCAGGTGACTCGGAAGACGGTTTTTGAGCGATTTCTGTGTATTCATCACTCGTACTTGTGTTTGAGGGGTTGCTTGTTGGAATATTATCTGAAGAAACGCTCTTCCTGCCTTCCGCCACATGCAAAGAAGCCTGATTGGACGCTTCCGGAGCAGCAACTACAGTTACAGTTCCCAGCCGTAACCTTCGGTCGGCCATGATCTGTGAATAAGTCATTCAAGTTGGCGTTGGTGGACTTGAGAGCAGCATTTCCCCCAGTAACTGTCTCGGGGCTGAGATTGACAAGCAAACTCACCAAAAGACCAAACGGCTTTCGGTTGATTCGGCACGCAGCTTGTCCGCGAGTAAAAAGTTTGTGATATCCCTTGAATGCTAGTCGTAGACCTTGATTTTTTCAGTTGTCGTAGTTGGGAAAAATATTTTTCCGACAAAAACCGCTGAATGAGCTTGGTATCTGGTGCAGAAATTGAAATCATCGAAATCTGCGTCATGACCTCATATGTGCTTGTTTTAACTGACCGTTAATTGAAAACGACCTTAGGGTATATCGGTTTCGAAATTCGGTATGGCTGCTGTGTTGTGGTTGGTTTCGTGTGAGAATGTTAACACAAGGATGTTCAAGTAATTTTTACATTTATTTTTCATTTTTTCATGCATTCATGGTTTTCTTCAATTTTACGACTTTCGAGGCGATGTTTGAGAACCGTGAATTTCGCACCTCTCTCACAGTTCCAGGAGTGCCTTCAGAGGTACATGGAGGAGGTGGGCGTTATTTACGTTCGTGGGACGAGCCGTAGGTCGAAAACGATTCTGAAGTACGATAAGGTAAGGTTGCATGGTTCCCTGAAAACCCTGCAGATTTATTATCGTTGTACGAAGTACAAAAGGCGTAGGAGTGTATGCAGAGGAGTGCGACGTGTCTAGTGGGTTAACTGTTAGTTTTAACAAATCAGTTCTCGTGATACATGTTGCAGATCACGCTCTCATGTGGTACGACGCAATGGCTTTCTGGTT
>LOND01000414.1:65376-95073 GCA_014220965.1 Paragonimus kellicotti
AATCCGGCTGCGTTTTCCAACATACTGGACTGAAGAGGTAGAAATAGACAGGAACCACATACCTAGGTAGAAAAGATTTGGGCTGGTGCGTAGTCTGTTACGAGCAGTTAGTTCCAGGGGGAAATAGCGAAAAGACGAGCGGCTGGTTCGGTCTTGTTGGGGCTCATGATGATCACGACCGCTGCAAATCCAAACCCGTGAGTCCTTAAGTTCATCATACTGAATTCCACAGCCGACCACTTAGCAGTTAAAACGACCTGGGAAAATGTAATCTTTATAAGGGTGCCCGTGGCAGTCGGGATGTGTCTGCATGCTTTCTTTGCACGCATGATCGCCTGTCCGTCTTTTACTAGAAGTGTCCGCACCGTTACACCCGAGTGCGAGGTGCTTCGCGCGCACAAAATTTTGCGCATTTTGAAGCAACGCTCCATTCAACTGTTTGCCTAATCAGTGCTGTTTGGATTGTTGAAAAAACCGATTATCTGAAATTAGAGACGGATCTTTTCGAAAGCAATGATGCCAACATGAGTTGTGCTACGGTGGGTTTATGCGCACTCCTAATTGTTTAGTGTGTTGAGGCGCTCAACATCATTGTTCGTGCTTATGTGGGCTAGAATCAATTGGCCTTCTCGTTTCTAGCAGCGTTATTTTGCTTTCCTGGACTTGGTTTATGCTTTTTCATGCCGGGAATGCATGCAGAGATTGATGCTTAACAACTCTTAGAAACGAAGCCGCATTTTATCATTCACATTTAGCCCTCAGCTGCGATAGTGGGTTGAAGGTTATCAGCAGCTCGCAGTTGCCTTGCCCACGGCATCAACTTGGTCAGATTTTCCGTGATGGGTGGTGCCATTGAGATTCAACGACATAAAGAGAGCAGTCCGCTTGTTGGTGTGTGGACACTATACGAGCTCGATTTAAAAGTTTTCTCCACCACCTTCGGGACAGTGGCAGAAATTTAAACAGTTTTGACAGACCGAAATGGCCCGTAAATTTTAGAATGTGAGGAAAGCGTAGTGTCTACAGCTCATGGTTATATCTTGTGTACTGTTTTTGTATGTTTTGTACAGACAATTTCTGTTAATCTTATCTGTGCATTGTTGTACGTTGTTTTGCCGGTAAATCGGAAGTTGGTTCAAATTTTCTCGCCGTCATTGTCTACGCATATTTTTGCCAAACTGGTGTCCTGTGCATCAAAAGATTACATACGATTACTGTTATTCGTTATCGAATAACATGCTAATTTCGTTACGTATTAAATTAATTGGGTCACAGTATCTATATCCGTTTTATATTTTACCTTTGGTGCTCTGAGCATCAAAATTTATACAATTATTATCGTCCTCGTTCAACGTATCAGTTTCGCCGTTTTTTACTTGAGTACGTACTTTTTCGATTCCACTGTTTCCTCGTCTCAAGTTCCGTGTCTTTTGCCCACCACCTTTTATTACGCTAACACTTACCACTTTTGTTCACAAACAACAACACAACAACTAGCACGAGATAAAACCGCATCAGCGGATCGGAGGTATCGAGTGTTTGTGGCCGGTTCGGCTGCCGCATGACTGTTCAGAACGGCATGCAGTGCCAGACATGTCTACACTGGTACCACACTAAGTGCACCGGCCTCAAGGAGGACCAGCACACTCTGCTAATTTCTTCAAGAAGGCCATTCATCTGCATGAGCTGCGTTTTTTGTGGAAGCTGCATCCCGTCCGTAGCTGTGTTTGTCCTGCTGCTCGCCACCCCCAGTGAACAGAAAGCAAGACACTCTTAAGTGTAGTTGCAAGACGTCTAAAAATGTCAATGCACTGCACATGGCCACGGTTGAAAAAGCTCTGGTTGAAACCCAGACGGCTTTATCTGATATGAAGTCAGAATTAAGCTCGCTGAACGAGTATATTGCGCTCGCCCTTCCAGGTGTGGCGGTTGCTCGCAAGGCAGTGGCTTTGTCCACAGCTCAAATTGAGGAAGCCGCGACAAACTTGAGGGACAAGGCACTCCGGGAGAAGAGGCTCGTTTTGTGGGGACGATTCCCTATCACATCCCCTCCAGGTGAGCGAACCAGAGCGGTGTTAAACACCTCATTCCCTCACGAATTAACAAACTTGGTTTCTGCCAGCAGACTCCGCTCCAAAGCTACAAAGAAGTCACTCGGACTTCTCGTGACGTTACCCGCGAAGATTAGCACGGGAAGTACTGGACAAAACAGTTCAGCTAAAGAAATTCATGCTAACCTAGGGGGTCTCACTGGATCGCATTGTGCAAGAACGGCCAAAGCGCTCTCAGCTTGATAGAAAAAAGTCACACCTCAAGACCGGCCCCACACTTCGAGCCAACGTCAAAGTCCTCAGTTCCTATTCTCAAGACGGGGACCAGTGCTACCAAATGGATCAACCCACGTGCCCACACTCCACATCGGGGGCGGCTGCTATCATCCTCTTGGATGGCCCATCTCATGTGGAGCTGCAGGGGTCTGAAAGGGTAGATCCCAAAGACTAAAAACCAACAATCTCTCTTTAAGCCTTCAACCATTCCGTCTCCAAAAAGTCTTTTTATTCTAATAATGAGCTTCACAACCCAATGAGTCTGCCCGTGTCATCTCCTGTGGTTCAAATTGCAGCTTCATAGTCGTGACACGCGCCTCGACGGTGTTATTTACCGATCGCCGTCGGGCAGCGCTCTCAACGATGAGGCCATTCTTGCCGCCGTGAGCCGTCTGTCGTCTACACAGCGTTTCTCCTATCTTCTCATTATGGGTGACTTCAACACACCCAAACTCAACTATATAGCTGCTTCTCATGAGGACTCTGCCTGCGGATTTTCGAAATCCCTGGCATTGTTGATCCATGAGAAAGCCTGGACACAGCATGTCGAACTACCTACACGGCACCGTCCAGGACAGATACCCTCATTGCTTGATCTGGTTATCACAAATGAAGCTCATCTGGTAGATAGAGTGGTCATCAAACCACCGCTGGGGCACAGTGACCACATGCTACTAGCTTTCGATTTTATCTGTTACTGGTTCCAAAATGCCGCAACAAAGACTTCATCCAGAAATTTCCAGATGGCTGACTTTAGCGCACTAAAAACATTCTTGAGTACACTCAATCTTGTGTCTGATTCTGTAAACTCGAACTACCTTTCGTTTAAAGCCGCCATTCACGAGGCCGATGAGGCATTTATTCCTCGTAAACTATGGAAGTTCTCTCTCGCTCACCGCTTCCGCGGAACATACGTCGTCTTCTTGATCTACGTTCCCGTCTATTCTCTAAGCAAAAGCTAACGGGCAAGCCGGAGGATCTAAACGCCTTCCGCTTTGTACAGGATGGGTATAAACTGGAAATTCGTCAACACACCCAACGGTACAGTCAAAGATCCTACTAGTAGCCCGCGAGAATAAGAATTTTCTCTTCAAGTACATGCGCCGCCAGAGAAAAACTAAGCCCTCGGCGCTTTCTCTGCGGCTTTCCCGACGGGGAAGTCTATTCCGCCCCCCAGGTGGTTGCTCAGGTGTTTAGAGAATACTATTCAGCAGTTTACAATGTGGTCCCGCCAAACTGGCATCCGATTCTCCCGCGGAGAAATTTCCAATGCCCACTCCTAACAGCTGAATTCTCTGTGCTCGACGTTCAGGATCTCTTGCTTAAGATCAATCCTTATAGTGCAATGGGACCAGACAGGACCCATCCTCGAAGAAGCGGCTTATGGTAGGGCAGTGCCACTTCATGGTCTACTCAAACTGGCACTACAGACCGGCACTCCCACTGGGGCATGGAAAAAAGTCATCCATGCACCCATATTTAACGGGGGCGATCGTCACTCCCTGCTAGTTATCAGTCCGATCAGCCTCACCAGCATCCCATGCAAGGTAATGGAGCGTCTGTTGAAACGCGCCATCCTTAAGCATTTCTTCTCCAATAACCTTTTCTCCTCTACCCAGCATGGCTTTCTTCCCGACCGGTCATGCATAACGAATATGCTAATCTTCATGGATAGCCTGACAGACGCCAAAGACAATGGCCATATCTCGGATGCTATCTTCTTCGACTTTGCCAAAGCCTTTGACCGTGTCCCACACGGTCCTCTTGTACATAAACTAGAGGCTTATGGCATCCAAAGGGAGGTTCTCCGCTGGATTGCATTCTTTCTTGGTAACGGAACGTTCAGAGCAAAACCCGGATCAGACCTTTCTTCCCCCTGTCCGATCTCCGTGTCAGCAACGCCCTCCTTTATGATGATTGTTGGAAAATCTGAAATGCTTGTGATCCCAGTGCATTACAGATTGACCTTGACCGTATTAAGTGCTGGTCAGATGACTGGAGTCTCCCTCTAAACGACAGCAAGTGTGCGCATATGTCGCTCGGAGGAGACTCCGGGAACCTATTCGTGATACATGGTGCACAAAGTGTAACAGATATTGCTGAAGTAGACCTCAGGAAGACGTAGTTGTTCAGCTGTCTGCCCGTTTCTCCTTTTCCTATCACCACCAGATAGTTGCCAAGATGGAATTAGCGACTCTTGGGATGATAAAAAAGCCTTTTCCCGCATAGACAAACATGTCTCTTCAATCGCTCTACGAAATCCATATACGATCACTGCTTGAGTATGCTAAGCAAGTCGTATATGCTGGCTCGAGCTCATACAGGTTTACCAACCACTGGAACGACCTTCCATTAGAGGTTGTTAGCTGCTCTTCTAGGGACCGTTTCAAAGTGTTATTAGATTCTCACTTACTTAGAAGTTGTTAGATTAGTATTTTGTTTTTTCTATCAGATTAGTACTTTACTGTGTTCTCGGTATTCTCTGTAACCCCCAAGAGCGGTGCTACACCCAGTTTTCAATGACTGCCTTTCAGGTCAACAGAAAACCGCTGACATCGAAACGGACAAACTGACTGGATCCGGGTGAATTGGGTCCCCAACCTCGAACCCGTGAACAAATCGCTGAAATCGCTGAAAAATTTGTTCGAAAGCAACATCACCAGTTTTTGATTTCGACTGGCAACAAGATCAAACGGGGTTTCCGCGCACTGTTACTGTCTTTTATCTTAGCGTGGATTTTTGCAGGCGAAAATCATTAACTTCTCACATCTGTTAGTCTATCGATGCTCCTACGTTCACGGTCTCACGCCGCGTGTGGAATTATCTATCTAACGTCGACCAAACCTACCTTCTGGCAGTGTTCTCTTGTGTGTTGGCCAATTCGATTCAACGGACCTCGACTTGTCAATGAGTCGTACCATATTTATTGATACGTCTTACGTTCTATTTGTACGCAAACCTCCTGCATTTATCTGTCGCCGGCACAGCTTTTCTTTGATGTTATCATACTGTGGTCATTTTATTATTTGAGTGATTAGGTCAATACAAAACTCAGCGCAACAAGTGAAGAAACAATTCATGGATAAACTGTTTCGATGCTGTCGTGGATTTTGGATTCAGGTGAAAGTTCGCATTTGTACAGAACTGCCTGTCTTGTTGTGTACTAGAGACTTGCTCGTGGGATTGTATATGTGATTGTTGCTACATCATTTAAGTGAACTCATTATGACCTTGATAATGTGACCTTTGTTTAAATGTCCTGGTGCAGGTCGTGTAGTATATATAATTTGAGGGGATGGTCGTAGCATAAAGCTTGTTGTGAGCCACGTTTCTTCTCTCAATATTTCATCCGTGTATATTCTCACTTTCTGTAACGTTGTGCACCTACGACGATTTGTATACTATTTGGTTTATGGTGTATATCCTTACTTGATGTTAGCTTTGGTCACATTGTCGGAGTATTCGGGTATAATAAAATTCATGGGACGCATGAGGTAATTTACACGACCGCAAGCATAAAACGAGCGTACATGGGGCGCAATTTCACAATAATCCATTTTCACGGCTAGTGCAACAGTTTGCAAATTAACACAATGCCTTTCATTATATTGTGATTGTGTTCACTTGTGTGATATTGTATTACTTCAGAAATCGCAGGTTTCATGATTCCATCAGATATTCGGAGAAAGTCAAAGGTTTTTCGACCATGTTGGGATAATACACGGTCGTTCACAGTAAACTTTTGAGAGATCGGAATGTTTTTATCTTAAGGTTTCCCTTCCAGCCTCATTTTTACTAATTAGATTACAACACTGCAACAGGTATGAAACTAATTTGGTTGCGTGTCCATAGGATCGTCATTTATTACTTGAGTACTTCTGTTTAGTCGCCAATGTGATATGCAGTCCAATATATGTAACTGTTGTTCGTCTGACAACCTTCTCTGTGGTCTATCTTACACGTTCCAACATGGTAAGGCTGATGCTCATGTTGGGGGTGCTCTCCGTACGAGCAACTCACGCAATTCAGTCAACCAAAATCTACAGTTTGCGATCAAGTGTCAAACTAATGGCCTAATATCTTATTTACGGAGTCTTTGAAATCGATCATGTGGGTTTCCTGGAAGGTAAGCAAGTAATATTCCGCCCTATAGCAAAGGGAGTGCTTTGCGCTTATGTTCTAATAGATCTGTGTGCATATCTGTAACAGAGCTTTTAAGTCGTCTCAGTCCTGCAGTGAGTCACTACTTCCTATTTTGGTCAACTACTGTCACAACTAAATTTCACTCTGTGTTATTTAAGATTTCGCCCTACTAAATGCTTAACTGTCGTCTAAAATATGATTTTCGTGTGAGCGATTTCACTTTAAAAAGTAAAGTTGTTTACCGTAGTCCATTAATATTTATGTATTTCAGTTGCCAAGCTGAGACTGATTGTAAGGGTTGCGTCGACGTCTAAGAATACCGTCATGTATGCATATGTGGTCATTCTTATCGTTTATTCTCATTATTCTCCATTTTTCATTTTTGTTTATTGATTGATCAGTTGTTTCTCATTAATCCGTTCCGTCAGCTGCAGCGACTTCACGTCACTGAGTGGTTTACATTCGAGCAACTTTAATGAACTTATGTGTCCCTACGCGTCTCAGTGTAGAATGCGTATGGTAGGCAAATGCTGATCCCAGATTTTAAAGGAGATCAGGTTTGGGACACAATGCTGCATGACTTTTTGTTCGCTCAATTATTCTGAGTGGACGTCAGTCGTCTAATCAGATTGTTTGGAGCGTTCCTGGGAGGAGCTGGACGTACCATTTATTCCTCAGAGTCATTCTCAGTCTAGGAGTACAGTATCGTTGTCGAGCAATTTTCGTTCCTCGCTCATTTCGTGTTTCTTTGATGTCTTGGGCAATGAGTTTTGGTGATTTGGGGTTCGGGGGCCCTGACAGTGATAGTTTCATTCTAAACGGTTAGTTTATCATTACCAATTTTGTGAATGCAACTGAATCTTTGTACGATGGATTACTTTCAGCCAACTGGCAATAAAGCAGAGCTGTGGATTTGATGAGAAATGGATTTCTCGTTACATTGGTCGGATTATGCGATTTTTGTATTTTGGTTAGCGATTTACTCTTTGATCGGAATTTATCACCGGTTTCGAGGCCGCATCGTTTCACTACTGGACCGGCTATTTCGAACAAATCAAACACGGGTAGATGAAGAAAAGGAGAATGCAGAAACCATATTTCTTGGGAATCGTCAGTTATCCTTGTTTCCTGTGTTTTCTAGTGTCATGGCCAGCTTTCTCTCAGCTGTTTCGTTGTTAGGCACCGCAGCTGAAACCTACCTATCGGGCGTGCAATTCTGTGTGATGATCGTCGCCTATTTGATTGCGTTTCCGGTAGCCTCCGAAGTCTACATGCCTGTGTTTTATAAGCTTCGTCTAGCCAGTGCCCATGAAGTGAGTCGGATTATGTTTATGTCCAATGAAATACTGGCGTAGTTTCAAATTCTGTCTATTATTTTTTTTTCATTTTGTAACTCAGTTAATTCTGATGATCATAAATTTAGTCACAAATAAAATTTGGAGTGAGAAGGATTGACACATTTATGTGGTGAATTTAAAAATCTGATTTGTGGAGGTTCACTATTTATTGTGTCCACTTGCAGAGCCTCACTGATGCTGCCTTGCTTTCGCTGGTGATTCAATTTATCGCTTGAAAAATTAAATGGCTTTTTGTGGACTGTTTCAGTTTAGACTCACAATTTATACTTAACGATATCCCGTCCCATCGTCTATTTAGTGTTGGCTAAAACGGTTCTTTGTTTTTCATGAATGCCTGACAAATTGTTGTTGTTGTTGTTGCATCTAAACAATACTAATAAGGTAAGTAATGACTCATTACCAATTTACTTTGCAGCTCTGTGGCTTCTTCCAGCTCGGTTGTTTGTTTGCAAGGTGTAGGCGCCTTGATGTTGTATGTTTGAATATAGACGTAGCTATTTTTAGTAGTTAGGTCCACTTCCCCTCCCCTCCTCTTTTTCTTCTTTCTTCCTATATAGTTTTTTTTCTTTGTTCGTGGTTGTGTGGCAGTCAAGCATCAGTGTGAACCACTGATGTATTGCTGTCTATGATGATGATGATGATGATGAGAATTGAATGGTATACGGTTTAGAACGTGCTTTATCGGTATGCGGACTGCATGTCCCAGTAAATCCAAAATATGTCATAAATTGATTGACCGTGTCACAAAACACAAGCCCTATAAAATACAAACTCACAACCCTTAGCACAATTAAGATAATCGATACACTTGACGCAGGTTGAAAATGAGAGAAAACCGTAATCGACCACTGGATACTTGTTGGCATTTGCCATGTGGACAGGTCCTCAATCCACTGAATATAGTAAACCTCATACCACATTGCAAACTTCATCTCCACTTGACATATCGCCCATCCAAATTGCTTGAGGCGGCGAAAGCAGGTTGTTTTATTACATGTATTCTTTATGTTAACGAGCACCACTGGGAACTGTTGAGAAGACACTGCTCAAGTGGAAAGAATCGGTCTAATATCTCAAAAAGCCTATCTAAAGCAACTAATGTTGTGTTGAAACCAAACTACCCTTATAACGGTGCCCTATTTTGAACGTGACTGCACACAACCAAACTTGATCATTTCTGCGGTGCGCAAATCACTGGTTTATAGAAGCACTGAATGAAATGAAATCGCTTGCATACTGAATATTGGTCAGCTTACTCACCTTATGGACTCAAGTTTCAGGAACTTTGCAGCTTTCTGATAATCCTTCCAAATTTTCATTTGTCACATAGTGACCAAGAGATCCCCAAATGCAAAAGATTAAGTAGGACTCTTTTTTTTATGGAAGATTCAGTTTTAGGCAGCACGGAGGACAAGCTGGATGAAAAAGTTGAATATGGAACGAGACTAATTGGTTTTTCTCCTCCAACGATTCTCGCCACGTAATGTATGATCAGAATGCCCCTGACCATTTTGCAAACTGACCCATTTTCTCCTGTTTTGAACTTAGAAGGCAGCAGCCTCACGGGACCCCATCGGAGTGGTGATTAGAATACTCGTTATTGTCACTTGATGTTTCAGGGGCTGTACTGATTATTACCCAGTTCTTGCATTTGTAATGCATATTCTGAGATGAAACTGATTTCAAACGGATGTTCTATGCCTTGTCATAACCATCCACATTATTTCCAACGTCCACGGTTGTTCAATATGGTCCATACTAGCTTACTTGTTTCTAAAAGTGCTCAGTATACTTCTGCTACTGCAGCAGACATAGATTTATGTCTTTTTATGTGCTTTCCATCAATAGTATTTACTGGTAAACAATTACGACGCACCGTTGTTTCCTGATAGAATAGCCTTTTCCGGTTGTTTAGTTCACACTGTGTGATACCCTTTTTGGCTCTGGCACAAACTAGGTATAACTTTGCGTCCCAGTTATCAACCGTCGTTATATAGTGTACACTCCATTTGCTCGCCAGCTACATTTTGAAAAGTCACTCTCAAATTCTCTGTTTATTAAGTGTACATAGTATGCGTAATATGTTTGTCATTTGATTATTGTTGCCCGTATGCTTCGGGAACCTGTTGCATCTAGCATTTGAGTCTTAAACTGAACGCATTAGTTTACGTACTATTTTATAATCACACACTAGCATTGGGGCCTAGATGATGCTGCCACGGTGTGTACCAGAGATTTTTGTCGCCAAAAGCGTCGACGTTGTACGTGAATTTGTTTTTCGTGATAGATAGACTGAAACCTTTTCGGTACATTTTGTTTAATTTGAGAAATTTTCGAATGATATAAAAAATCTCAGTCAGTCTTTTGCCAGCTGTTGATACCTTCTTGTTTTCCTGAGTTAACGCTGGGAATCTATGTTGATCTCAGCGCTTGTTGTATTCACGCATCTCTCGCAAACGACGTGAACTTACATTTGCATTGGTTCTTGCAGTATTTAGAATATCGGTTTGGAAAGTGTGTTCGGTGGATTGCATCTGTAATCTTCTGCCTTCAAATGGTAAGCGTTTACTGTTTACTGTTCACCGTTGTTTCTACTGTCCGATCAACTGTTGAGATTTTCCTCAATCCTTGTGTGTGTTTTCATTTAATGTTCGTGGAGAAGAAAAACAGATATTTGGACTCATTTAAAATAAAATGGGTTCCACTTGGTTAGTGACAACGCCACTACACGTTGCTGTTGGCATCGCATCCTTTGGAGAAAATGATTACAACCGGTTATTTTTTGGATGTAGCTTGTTAATGCTATTTCACTCAGAAATTCGTTTTTTTGTTGTTGCAACGATCCCCTCTGAATTAACGCGAAACCCCTCAGGGGACTTCCGAGCAGAAAATTCTGGACGCATTATTTTTGAAAGTATGCCTAGATCATTTTCTTTTTTAACACTTCGGTGATTAATACACACGTACATGTATGTTTCACATACGGTTAACATCAAGCTGGACGACAGTGTAAAACAACGGCATGCTGATGATCGGCAAGCTAAGTTAATGGGCTTCAATAAGAGACAGGCGCTTGGTGGGTTTGTTGTCAGTTCCATACTTGACGCAATTTTGTATGCATAACGTTGATCGATGCGGGCCACGATAGCATTTGAAACAGCTTTTTTTCCACCGGCGTCTTCGGCTTTTAGTCTTATCTTTCATGCTACTTAACCAACAACGCTTGAATGCCCGGAGAGATGCGGCAGATGCGAAACCTGATGTCTATCACACCATAGCAGTGCATTAAATTTCGCTTAGCTGTCTTGTGTGAATGCGAGTGTAACTATCACTGGTTGATGTTGGGAACAAGTTCATGTAAGCAAGAAGTAAACGATAAGTTGACGATTACAACGTGCATTCTAGATGCGTCCATCTTGACTGCTCCTACTGGCTAGTTTTGGAAAGACTGACAATATACAGCCTTCACCTGTGACGTGGTCTGACGTATGACAACAAACGTGATGAGGTTTTACAGTCCAACATCCATCATTATGACTATTTAGACTTAATGAACATCTGCAGGCAATAACGTTTAGGCCAGTTGTATGCCACATAGTCTGGTTTTTGATGTTAATTGCTGTAACAACCCACCAGATTCAGGCTTACTGAATTTTGTTTCTTCAGTAGTCTTCAGAATGTTTGCATATCTTTTGAACTTATCTGTTTTTATTGCGTGTGCAAGCATGTTTATATCTGATTTGTTTCCAGTTAGTTGATCGGTTTTACCACTCTTGTAGACACGGTCTGTTGAATTAGCTGATCAAACCCTTGTGTTGTTTGTCGAGCCTACCAAGGGTTATTTTGATCAGTATTGAGCTTATCCGGTCTATCGTTTTTCGTTTTAAACCGTTTTCGTTCATTAATACAACTAAACCTTGCCAATAGCATCACATATGGACGACCTAGCTCATGGTCCATTAAATGCCATTAAGTTCGACCATGACAATAACATAACCTCTTCAATATCCCCGGCTTAATGGAGCGTCACTGTCGCAACGTACAATATGGAAAGCATCCATGCACACCGGCTCTCCTAAAGACGCCAAAAGCGTCAAATACACGAACGCACCTAACTGGAACACCTCATGTTAATTCATAGATTGAACACGGTTCAGCCTTAAATGTGGGATAGTTTATTTTTGTGTCACCCCTGTTGCTGAGACAAGACAAGCTGGCTAGCTGACCACACATGTTGCAGGTAAACTCAGCAACATTTCAAACGAAGAGTAAATTAATGATTACGTCATTGATAGGTTGACACGCTGAAAGATGTTCGCTTGATAAGTGGCCTAATCGTACCGTACGTGTCGATGACGCAGTAACGAACTGTGAGTCTATTTGATGAATGAGAAACGTGGTAGCTTAGTTGCTATGAATTAGTCAGCTGGGGTTATGTTTGACCGCAAGGAACGGACAGAATTGACATTCGATACCGTGTGCGATATTGACAAAGGGGTCTGCTGGCGGAGGAATCCAGCATAATCTGCCGTACAGCCTGGATGCTAGAAATTTTTTTTATAGTTTCTTATATCTTGAGGAGTTGAAAAGCAGCACCTTCCAAAGCATTTCCAAGCGTCTATCGTTAAATTTACTATTGACAACGCCATTTGGTAGTGGCTTGAATGTGTTCAACTTGCAAAAACGTTGGGCTTTGATCCAGTATTGTAAGAAGAAGCAAGTTTGTGTCCTGTACAATCGCTAACGAAGTTCAGTGAACTGGCTATGTTGGCTCATAAGTAGGCTTACTATTTGCCAAGTATAATCGGATGGTAATGATGTGGAATGTAACACTGTTTACGCATCCCAATGGGTACCTCACCACTTACTTGATTCGCAAGTAAGAAGTTATAGCACGTAGGTCTCTTTACAACTATGAATCGTTTGCATTGTAGTTTTCTATCTAGTGTGCGTTTTTAACATTTGGGAAATTTCAGGCTACAACTCGGACAGGAGTGTACTTTTGATCTTTTCTAGTCTGATGCTCAGCTTTCCATCTGATGGTGTCATTTATATGAAAACGAATGTGTCACTTTTACCTCGGTTTGGTTGATCCGCACTTCTACAGACCAATGGAAATAGCGTAAATCACCGTTCAGGCGATCGCCGGACCGAAATCCTGTTATCACGAATGTACCGGTTTTGGTGATCTTATTAATCGAATGATAAAAAATATGGTAACACAAAAGAAGAGTTGTAATGTTACCGTCGGTAACGGATAGGCTCAAAAAGTATGTGTACAAATAAAAACGAAAGACGTGTCAGTGAAATAGGAACGACTCACTGACAAGTCAAGGTCCGCTGAATTGAATAGGCCACCACACGAGAGAAAGACAGCGCCAGAGAGCAGGTTCGGAAGACGACCGATAGATAATTCCACACGCGGCGTGGGATGACGAACGTTGAGCGTCGACAGATCAGCCGATACGCGGAGCTAAAATATTTCACCGTGCAATTACTTCACCAGCCCAAAAATCCGCACAAATGAAGACAGAGACGATGCGCGGTGACTTGTCGTCGATCAAATTCAAAAAGTGATGGTGATGCTTTCAGATGAAGTTAACAAAACGGGATATACAAGAATTTAGAAAGTGGATTAGGAAATATAACTACGAACTGTGGGCATTATACGGTTCGCATTTCATTCAGTTGGCAATATCAAGTTTCCGTGTAAACGAGTATATAGCTCGGTGGATTGTTTTTACAGCAGAATTTAGAAACTTGACTTTCAAACCCAAAATGTCCACATACATGTAATTTGGTGTGTGTGTGTGCATTCCAATTTCGGAGCAGACAACCGAACTGCTTGAGTAATTATGTTCTAATGGTTTTATCCACTTGTGCAGTTCGTGTTAAACACCAAACGCGAGTACACTCCGTTCTGATTTTTTCTCCGTTCCGCACAAAATCATACAATTTTCAACCCCGGCCTGTTAGTGGGTTTACACCTCTCTTGCGCTCTACGCTCCTTCATTGGCATTCAGTCAAGGTGAGTGGCACTATCGATTTGTCAATTGTTTAATCGATTACGGCTATCCGTATTGCGTTTACTTCTCTAGATGAGTAACTTCAGCGGATTGCTGTCTCAACTAATGCACTTTTGTTTGAGGATGATATTACATCTCAACTTTGAGGTCGAGACCTCCCTAAGGAATCTCCAACTCGTTTTACATTGATCGGATGGCCGTCACGTAGTTCCGTTCATTGAATTCCAACAAGATCGTACTCAAATTAGCCCAATTTATGATAGAGATACAAAATGCCGTCAAGCTATCAGCAGTCATTTCCACCTTCAAATGCGGTGCTGGAATATCATGCGCCAACCACAGATATATCCATTCATTCATCCATAAATGATTATGAACCCGACTGAATGACGCTCCGTCTCGGGCCACTAGTCGTTGCACTAGCGATAAGGAATGTTCTGTTAGAAGTTTTACTAAAAGGCGAATGAAGTAAAAGCTAAGTAAAACGATTGCGAAATAATTAAAATTGTAGATACAGCCACGCCGCTACCTGCGGCAGGCTGCCACTAACCGTGAAGGCGTCATCTACCGACTTTGCTGGATTAACCAAAAACTTCATATTTCCTGACCACGCCTTTGTCCGACCGTCTGATGGTTCTACTCGACTAACGCTGGTCCCAGTGGTTAACCGTTGTGATCGCAAAAGACGCTTGACCCGGGAAGGTATTCACTGCTAGACGTCCATCACGAAGTATGTTAAAATACGGAAAAACCAGCGCAGTGATCATGTTGCATGGCTACCATGTATCCATAACCTTGGCTGCGGTGCGGCGCCATTCCCTTCGGTGATCGGCACCGCACAGCGCATAACAGTGTTCTGGTAACCACCTGCACTTTCCGGTCATCCTGGCGCTAGGGCCTGGTGTTAGGGCCTGCCGCTTATTTTCCGCTCATTCCAATCGTGCTCTGCTACTGACATGTGAAGCTGCATGCTATACAACGTACGCAGTCGGCATACAGAGCACGCGATTCAACCATCGCAGACCGTGCGCTCCAACTGTTTGGTCGGTTAACATAGTACTTGGAAATGATGGAAATGCACGCCATCGAGTTGTCCCATCGCTCATGTGATTATCCTACTTGACGTTGGTTGACTGACTTGGACAGTGATGGTCAAATACCGCAAATCTGTTGGTATGTTTGTCAAATGCAGGTGACGTTTCTGAACCACAGAGAAAAATGAATCACAAACATGCATCGCGGATTCTTTTCTTTTCACGTCGACACCACACACAATGAAAGTTGACAGACGTATCTTTGCTATTCTGGTTTTTATCTCATCGGCAATGTCACATGTTGACGAGTTAGTGCAATCTAAGTACGCGAAACGCTGCACCGTCGCAAGCGAACTGCTGGCAATAAAGTGGTACTTGGAATGGACCAATCTTGAAGTGGCACACTGTCCCTTGGAGGTGCAGGACATTCCCTACAGACCATCCAGGTGTTTCATCTTGTCCAGTCTTGTCTACATGCCTTCGGCAGAAGGTTTAAGGGGAATAGCGCTGTCCGCAAACTATTTGCATGTCAACTTACTTTTGAAAATAAACTGAACACCAGACCCAACTTCTACAATGTGGTTGGTGACAATGTTGAACGGACGAGGAAGGATAGGGCACCGGTGTTGAATGTCACGTGAAGTGATGAACACCCGGACTAACTGTCTGTGAGATTTCATTGTGCTTACGAAATGAGAGTACAGTTCTCTTGAATGATTCACTTATTTCTGTGGGACTCTGACGGAAGCGGCGGATCCAGAAAACGTTACCAATAAGGCAGTAGATGGCAGACATATGGTCTAACAATACTGCGACTGTAGGAATAACCGATACTGCGAAACCAGACGCATGATGAAAATGTGGTGAAAATGCTTATGATTTGTTTGGAATCACGCTTGTTTTTTTACGCGACAGATCTTCCTTGAGTAAGCTGAGCTGACACAATAGTAGCAAGCAAATGATTGACTTAGATGCGTTAGAGACAAAACTGTCGCGTGTGTGCTTGTCATGTGGGTTACAGGTTCTCATTTTGGATACAAGGGTTGCTGTTATTATGCCTCAATCTCGGGGTACCCCTCAGATTCTCGAGCTATGTGAAAGCGGATTGTCATTTCTGATAGCAATCTTTAGTCACCATTTTCGGAAAGAAATGGACTGACCAGATATGGATGTAAGTTCTTGCTTTTCTTGAACCACTAAGCTCTGAGGTTACTTACGCCTCCAGTGGAGAGCCGTCTGAAAAGGAGTACTTGGACATTCTGCTCCAATCATCTGCATGGTCAGGTTGAGGCCAGAATGTTCTTCCTCCTCTCAATTTGGCATAGCTGGTTGATATTTCTCAACTATGGTTTCATTACTATAATCTCAACAGCCAACGGAACCACGAGTCAAAAATATAGCTTTCTTTTCCAAACAAACTGCTTCACCTTTTTTGATCGCTCAATCAAGCGGTGCTCACGGTACCTGTACAGGCTGTTTCCCGCTTGCGTTTAAATCCTCCACGCTTGTTGTCCTATTTAAACCAAGGTGGAATCAAGTGACGCTTATTCATAGAGTTCATTGATTTTTTGGAAATACTATTCTGTTTCAACTGGATGGTCTCTTTGGAGTTTGCTTCCACACAGCATGTCTGCATCGTCACTGCGATTTGTTCCCTCTGTTCGTTAGGCTTTATACTTAAGTTAACGTGGGAAGTTTGTTCGGTAGGCGTTCCTCACACCGTTTTAGTTCCACTACCGGTTAGCTTTACAGTTATGGGCTCGTAATTTCTAAACGTGTGATAGAAGAAAAGGTATACGAACAACAGCATGATCTGGGTTCTTTTGACTACATGAAAATACACGACAGTGTTAACACTTTAGAAAATAGAAAAAACCTCCTCCCTAAGTAATTTGAAGAAAACAGTTAGAAGAGGAACACTGGTAGCATTTCGTATTGGCTTATCAGTACCAAATAACCAATAACACAAAAAACTTTCGATTTAAAGCCTGTTGTATTGGGGGAGGGGAAGGTAAGAAAAAGGAAACGAACAGCAAAAAACAAAAACACCCAGCCATGTGATCTGAATGACACTCACTGCAACTTAGATCCATAGAAGACTATGTTTCACAAGTAATTGTTATGGTATACACAACACAGGTTTAGACCTGTTAATGGATACCCCGGAAGTTTCACCCAGCTTCTTAGCGAATGGAAATCCAAATGCAGTAAGAATGATGAGGACCTCAATGGGGATGTCGCGACGATGCGGACAACCCAACGAATTGTCTCTTCGTTGAAACGTACTTACAACGCAGCCGAATTGAGGGTCCTTAATAAGACTCGCAGGTTACCTGTGCCTACAATCAAAGGAGATCAACCTATTGGCGCCAAATCACACTGTGTTTACCAATTCTTCATGTAACTGCGGAGAAAGTTACATAGGCAGAACCGATAGATCATTGATCTCAAGAATGAAGGAACATGTGCCTAACAGGTCTTCACAACCGGACGCAGTAGTCAGTGGATCATAAGCCCCAGCTTCGTCGATCGGACGACACATCCTGTCAACTGGCCACAACGTGGACTTGACCTCAGCCTTCACCATCATAATGCGCCACCACAACCCACGGTTCCTAAAATTTGCTGAAGCCGTCGCGATAAACCGGTTCAAACCTGTGTTGTGTGTACAAAACAATTATTTGTGAACCTCAGGCCTCCATGAACTTTGGTTGCAGTGAGTGTCATTCAGATCACATGGCTGAGTATTTTTTGTTTTTTGTTGTTCGTTTCTTTTTTCTTTCCCCCCAAGTACTGTAGACGTTAAATTGAAAGTTTCCCGTGTTATTGGTTATTTGGTACTGACGAGCCAATACGAAATGCTAGCATCTACCAGTGTTCGTCTTCTAACCGTTTTGTTCAAATCTAAACACTGTTCATTTTATGTTTGATTTGTATTCATGCTTAGTCCTTCTACGGTTTGCGTGTGACACAGCACTTTCTGTTTTGAAATGCGGTACAAACGTGGGTGCGCACATTTACAACACTCTCTCACCATTGTCAACGTTTTGTGCTCGGACGCCGTGCACACTCCCCTGCGACTTCTCCTCTAGAGAAAAACGACCAGGTGGTGCATTAAAGTCGCATATTAATGTGACAATGTGTTTGCATTTGGTCTGATTCGGAAGGCGGTTGGGGGCATCGCAGAACGCATTCCTTATACCATCTGACCTACTGCTCGTTTAAGGTTACGCCGTCATGAGGAACACAACACTTTTTGGGTTCGGTTGGACGATATGCCCAGTCCGACAGCCTACAAACGACTGTTCAATGGGACCCAGTAATGCAACCGTTGCTCCACTTCAAGGATTAGTACAATCTTCGCTTCACTTTGACTACGAGAATAGCCTCCAGTTTGTCAGATAACCTACTGGAGAAGCTATTGGATCGAGATTTATTTAGATGTGTTCAAGTGAATGGAGGCGTCAGGTTGGTAGACCTGTGTTTCGGAAACGAAGCACACATGGAGATCCAGTCTTGAGAGGGTATTCGTCGAGGAAACTTGATGACCTATTCGTCGGAGAGTAGGGACATTGAAATCATCTACGCTTGTCGCTTGCCTTGGTCTTAAAACATGACCATACTATGAAGTTACAGGACGGATGCGTCAATTGGTTGCAAACTAGAACGGAAAATTGATCGTTGCTTAATAATGTTTATTTCGGGAGAACGGTAATTCCGAATACTTTTGAGCTGTTTATGTTGTGGAATTGACTGACATGTCGGAAGTCAATCCGAGTTCTTGAATCAACGATTTTTTTCTTCGAAACAACGGAAGATATGGTTTTCTTGGAAGTTCTCACCCGCTGTCAGCGACTCAAGAATTTGATGCACTTGTGAGTTTGTTTTTCCGAGGGCGATGTGAAGAGGATACGGCTGTCTGGTTCTGACAACCACAGCGTGCATTGTGTGCGTTCATGACTACATCAGGCATTCAAAGGAAGCCAAAGGTTTTTCGACCTGGTGGGATAATACACGGTCGTTCACGGTAAACTTTTGAGAGATCGGAATGTTTTTATCTGAGGGTTTCCCTTCCATGCAGCAGCTATGAAACTAGTTTGGTTGTATATCCATAGGATTGTGGTTTAGTACTTGGGCACTTCTGTTCAGTCACCAGTGTGATATGCAGTCCAATGTATGTAACTGTTGTTCGTCTGACCACCTCCTCTTTGGTCTATCTCGCACGATTCTACATGGTGGAGCTGATGTTCAGGTCTGAAGTACCCTCTATGTCAACGATCTTGTCATGACTGTGTTAGTAATGCGTTTGAATGGTAGAGTTGAGCAGGATACACTATTCATCACTTTTAATACAGTCACATATGTCAATTATAAGAACTGGTAGAATTCCACTTTGTTAGGTGGTATTTTGTCAGCTGTCTTTTGACGCGTGCATTTGAGTGTGTTCAGTAATCTCGTTATTTTCGAACCAAAGTTCTGGTTTTAACTCTAATGTTCTTCATATCCTCTGAGTTCGCCTCCAATGTTGTGTGCTTACCCTAAAGACAGACTACGTATTTATAAGGAATTACAACGAAACGGTTCTCTATGTTAATTGGCCTTCCGCACAAGTGTTCTGTCACTTCCTTGCGCTCAACTATGTGGTTATCGATATTCTGAAAGGCGCGCTCGTAAGTCTTCCGTTTTTCGACGTTAAGCTACTGCTGAATAGTGAGTCAATCGTTAGCAAGTTTGTGAACAACATCTCTGCTGAATCATTTTGCGGATAATATACGGAGTATATCGACTATATTTTTTAAATGGTCATGTCCACTTCTGGTGTCACGTTTGTTGATACAAGCGGTCAAGTAGTAACTAAATTATTCCATCTAGGCTTGGTAACGTCATTCTGTACATAGACTCGTTGGCGTTTCTGTTGCGCAGATTTGGGTGGCACGATGGTTTTCGGTCTACATGCGACCAAGAATTTGACATAATAGCGAACGCTTTATGGTGTCGAAGCTGGAAGCTTATTGCGAAGGCAGGTGATATTTTGTTCATGTTTGTCATTCATGGTGTTCAAACATAGCTGTTAATCTACTGAGGCGTATGGTATTTGTGTACGTTTGATACTAATCTCCCAATCACTGGCCTGTTTCAACAGCACGGAAGGTGTATAACCCCGCAGTAAACTACTGTTATCCATCTTCCGGCAATGTCTTTCTTATCACTTTTGTTAGCAATAATGTTTTTCCGCTGAATGACGAAAACTCATTAAAAAGCAATGGGCTGAACGTTTTTCAACAATCCCAATACAAAATGAGTCATGCATAGAAATGCAAAGGCTGATCACCGCAAAATTATACAGCCACTCTTCATACCGTAACTATGTAGAGAAGTAACACGTGATGCTCCTTTCATTTCGCTTCATCGCTTTGATACATCATTCAGGCATACTTATGACAAGGTACTGTAACACGTTGGGACTAACGCTCCCTCACACTCTGTCCGGTATAACTGCTAAGTAGAATGTCGGTCCGTGCCCCCTCCCTAATAACATACTGGATAGGATAGCACACCAAAAATTTCCCTTTAACGTTATAGTCAGACCGGCTGGTCAAAAACCTTAATTTCTGGACAGTCTTTCAAGAAAAACAAAGTTTGCCGGTTTGAAGGTTCGTTGCACAACATTTCTTGCTCCAGCATGTGAACGTAAGAGTCAGCGTTTAGGTTACCATCCAATACGTTCACTTCACTCATTCCAAAGATTGGAAATTCTCATCACATGATTAGCGAAAACCCGTTGTTAGTACATCAGATCGTACTAGTGGTAAATCCACGCAACGGATCCGTCCAGATTAGTTTCTTCTAATAACTGAACCCAACGGAGTGTGATCGGCAAAGCAAAAGAACGTAAGTTTCATCCTGTAATGAGCGATGCTGTTTCCCGCTAGTTTACTGATATAGTCCCTTCATTTTTTCATACTATGAAGTAGTAGAAGATTTCGGCCAACATGATTCGAACCTCATCTATAACGGAACGCAGTTTTCGCCTTTTAGCAAACTTTTCTGCCAGCCCCGTTTGAAAAGTATCGTTAAACTTGATTTTAGCTTTCGTTCGAGCTCACCAATAAGGCAATTCAGCAAGCTAGTCGCGCGGGTCATCGGTTGCAATTTACAGAACAGTTACTGTATCCCATCTTGAGGCTATCGGACAGTCTGTGCGTTACTCACAAGCGAACGTGGCAAGGCGGTTTTCATATGATAATTCAGTTTTACCTGATATGAGGTTAACGGCGCACTGGTCAACACTGTTGCCTCATGAAAGCGTGACCGGAGTTCAAACTCCAGTCGTGGCAGTTATTCACTACCGGCGAGTTCTAACAAGAGCAAAATTCGAGTATATTTTAAGATTTGTAGGTTGGTTCGAGTCATACGACATTAGTTTTTGCGTTGGAAACTAACCGCAATATTCTTCACCCGTTCCGCTCTAATCAGCTTACATGTCACCCACTTCTCTTCGCCTCACTCTATCCTTTGGCTGTACTTTCGTGCCCCGAACCCAAGTTAGATACTGGCAGCCAGATTGCTGTTTCCAGCCTAACCCACCATTCACAGACATTGCATGATGTAGCACATGGTATGTCGACATTCGTAATTTGCATCTAACTCAGCAAAACCTCTGATACGAGTTCATTATACTGAACGGTCTACAGAATCTTTCCGTCAAAAAAATCACCGGCGAACTCTACCATTGTTGAAGTGGTGTTCTCACCACACGGCGTTACTGTTTCGCAGACACCGATAATCTGAAGTTGACATTGTTAACATCCTCTGTGCGAATTGGCCCGATTTCGTAGCCTTCCCAATAAAACCTCCCGCAGAGTGGCACTGTGCACCCGGCCTCTCATTGAAAGTCTGCAATCATACTGGCACCACGGATTTTGTAGGTTGGTGAGCGTTCTCCGAGCATTAGTCGTACGGTTTGTAATCTCAGTGGACATTCCGTCAGATCTGATGCAGCGCATGAGCTTCTTGATTGTCTTCGATGTCTCATCACCACGGATACGCAGTCACACCAGTCTAGCCATAGCACCTTGCATTTACCACATTGATGACCAGGAACCTCTAGTTTATGTAAATGTTCCAATTTCCATGTGGGCTTTTTCACTTTAGAACAATGCCGTCTACATACTCTATGTTTCGAAATGGACATTTCCACATCGTCCTATTCTCAGTCTGTCAGGACGCACTTTCATTATTCGTTCTAATGCAAAGTGGATAAGAAATGGTCGTACCCAACTTGAGATGATTGAGGTTAGTGGTATTCTTCCGTAAGTCCTAACTCTGGCTGAAGTCTCACAGTAAGTTGCTTTCAAGATGTTAGCGTGCTTCTCAGGCTTATCCTCTCCTGGCAGACTATTTCACAGTGCAACTGTCAACCAAATCCTAGGTCATTCCGGTCTGTTAAAGGACAACGATTTTTGACGTTTTGTATGAATGGCGGAATTCAAACATCTGGCCGAGTGTGTAAGTGCTATCAGTGCAATCACAGCCCGGGCAAAACCCAGTTTGCTCCCCGTGGACGTGTTATTTGGAGCGTAGTCTACGAAGTGCAATGAATACGTGTGGCTTCAACGCAATAGGTCTCAGGTTAGTTCTTCGGTGGTTGACACACGAACTGCGTGAGACTTTTTTGAATGTGGAGGTGATGTTACTCATACTCCGTTCGTTTGGAACGACTGACCCAGAGTTTCCGGAGCGGAGCGGTCACCATTTCAACAAGGATGGGACCCTATCTATAAAACTGCAGATGGGGGTTTGTCCGCGCTGGGTGAATTGTGATGTTTCTGAACCGTGATCTCAGATGAAACCCTCGTTTCTGAGGGTAAAGAAACGTCAACAGACAAATGGTCACAAAAGGTGTCAGAAGACGTGGTTAACAACATGACTGGCTAGTTTAACTATTGTTAGACCTAGTCTGCCAAGTGTTCTAAGGTTTGTTGTGGTTTGTGGATGTTATCGCCTTTGGCTCCGTGGATCGTTCTGTTTACTCCCGGGCCGTGCTAGGTTTTTCCCAAATGAGATGGAAATCCTTTCACGAGTTCTCGGTCGCGTATTGTGTCCACGAAGCCTCGCAATCCTATTTAGTTAGTTCCGAACTTTCAAGCAGGCAGCCTTGCGAGTTGAACTCTACCAGCTGTTAGATATATTTTAACGAACGTTAAGTTCGACTGATTACATAGAAACAGTGGTTATCAGCTAACCGAAGGAAACAGGACCACCATTACGTGTGTCGTATGCGTCAGTTTTGTTTTCATGTCGTCCATTTAATGGGGTCCTAGGCTAGAAGTGACCTCTTTCTGGTGAATGTGGAACGCTTGTGCTTTTTCTGTTTAATTGCGTCAGTTTGTACCTGACGACATGGTAGCTTCCTATCAAAGTGTATTGGAATCTACACAGGTACTAGACTGGCTTACAGTGTCAGAAACAGCAGCGTCATCGGTATATGACGAATACGGAGGGACCACATACAGATTGTCTTGTTAGTTACACTGAGTTTGGTCACTGGACAATGAATTTGCACCCCGACCGCTGGAAGGACAGCCAGACAAGTGTACTATTCATCAACCTAGCGAAAAGTCATCTGCTACAGTATGTCAATGTTTCGTCTGTTATTATTAGCCACTACCTTGCGTAATGACTTATGGCCTTTAATCCGTTCACTTGTGCTTCATTCGCACTATAATCACACATTTTGACCGATTCTTGATTAAGCAGCCGGTGAGATTCAACAAACTGCCGATACCCCGCAACACAATAAATGTATGCAAGAAAGGCAAGCAAGGTTGCTGTAGGTAGACCAAATGCTCACTCGGATATAATAGATGAGTCAAATATTCAGCAGATCCTACAGAGACGCATATTGCAAGAAAAATATATTGTGGTCTACAAACCGGAAGTCAGGATGTTGGTTCAGTGTCTCCCTCAGAACCTGAGACAACGGACTTGTGGAATTGTCTTCAAAGGCCGTGAACAGAGATCATACGATGCTGATATAGACAGCATGGTGAAGAGAGGAAATCGTGAGCAATTGAGAGAAGGACATTTTCTCTGAGAAGAGAAGTAGCTGTCATAATAGCTGAAGAGTGATCATGAACAAGGACAAGTTACGCATTCCAAAAAGGGAATCATTCAATGAAATTGAATTTTAGTGTCATCTTCACTGACAAAGTTGTAACCAGTCAAAGCGGATCAAATCGGTCAGAAGCTGTTTCAAGCAGAGCTAAGGTCTTTCAGCGACAGCTGTTTAGAAGGGCGATCAAATGCTGTCTGAGGTCTGATCGTAAGAAACTGGTTATTAAAACAATTCATTCGAACATGTATCAGATTCAAATGAGTGTAGCAAAGTGGCGAACTAACCAACTACACCTAACGTGGCTGTGGTCATATGGTAACAACTGCTACAAAGAATCGTTTTCCTGCCAAAAGTTTATCGCTTTTCCACTAGACTACACCTTCTTTACAGAGCTCAAATTTCTGCTCCTATTTTATGATTGGTTAGCCGTCTATGCCATACGCAGGTTCTGCAGATCGTTCCGTCGTTTGCCCTCAGTCACCGGCATCAATCATCCATGCCTTCATCCGTAGCGTATGTGTTAGCCATCAGTTGCTTCACTCCATACATGCAACTTAGTGTTCGCGTCATTCTCGAAAGCACGCAAGCTTAGCAACATAGTTCCAATCACANATTTTTGCACCTAAGTTGTATAATAGAAGTATGGCTGTTTACACATCCGGTTGTCACTTTCTCGGGGAACTGCCATCTATCACTGACTGGTGGGTGAGCTAAGACATCCATTCTATGGATATCATTATGTTCTTGGTACGAGGTTATTCATTCTCCTTCGGGGATGTTTACTGTATTGAAGAGATTACTTATATCTCATCATTACTTTACCTGTGATATGCCGTGATCACCACGCCGAGGATGTTTCCAAGACTTAATTGCTTTCAGCTAAAGACAGTCAACAGCAGTTTACTTTGACCGTAACGTCTGGCGTTATAGATCGAATGAAGTTGGTGTAACGTAGCACAACAACGGTCTCAAATGCAGATATTCATCTGGGTCGAGGTCTGCCGCAATTATAACTAACAAAAACAATGCTTGGTAATTACAGCCTATTTTTTTATTTCGACCTGTAACTGTATGCTCATTTCAGGCGTATCTTCAACTGTCCAGTTTTGTTCACAAAATGAGTGACACGATATTGACTCATCACTTTTTGGTTCCCTTTCCAAAAATAGTTATTGGTCTTCCCATCTGGCTGTCCTTGCTCTCCACCGGTCTAGTTACCACTTTCTACACAGCTCTGGTGAGTTGACGTTTCTCATTTGTAGCAGTCATTCCAACATGTGATTCAGTTAATTTGAGGGACCCGATCTACTATGAGCATTTGATCTTGATATGGAGACTAGTCATCTGTCAGATTACGATGGTAAGCAGAATGTTGTATCCTCATAGTCTCTTTTTTTCTACTGTCTCAACGAGGAGAATGTCTTCAAACGTTGTAGGTATGTAACGTAACTGTTGGTGCAGCATCGCATTGCATATCCATGTCTTCTGTAATCCACGTAATCTTATCAGTATTGTGTGTATTACAGCTGACGCCATCCCGAACTTCGATAATGAAGGTTGAGGAATGAGAATGAATAATAACTGGTACTGGTACTGACAGCCCATACATTTTTTATATGTTGGAAAATGGGTTGATCGCGCTTGTTGAACACGTTCGCTTGAGTCTGTTCTCCAAGTATCAGATCACAAAGTTTATTTGGCAGGTCGAAAAACCCGTACTCATGGCCAGTTTGAGATGTTATCCACGATACTAGAGTGTCGCTGTTATTCGGTTGTCTATATTCATGCGTTTGCCGACTAACCCCAAGGAGAAACTCACCAATCATAATATTGTTGAACTTTCGAGAACGAACGTTTCTACCAATTCCCCCTCTCTTACCAAACCGTCGAAAGCCAATTCAGGTGTCCATTGGCATTCTCATTTTTTTCCAGCTTGTTCATTTATTTTGCTTCACAACCCAACGTAACTTGATTGTTACTACAGGACGGTTGTTTTGGAAAATAGTTGTACTTACCATCCTCCATTCTACTCGGTTTGGTTCTCCACAGCCGATTGTGAACAACTGTCATTCTCCTTCACTCTCTTTAAGCTTGATCGAACGAACAGATGATGTGTACATGAAGTCTGTGCGTACACGCCAGGCGCTCATCATTTTCTCATCATCATCACATCAGGCCAGTTCTGATAGTGTGACACACTTGACTCATCCAGTTTACGTCGGAAGCAAACTGGCCTACTTACGACAACTCCATGCACTCAGCTGTCAAGCCTTCCTGTATGTGTACCAAGCACCCAACAGAACACAATGAATGAACGCTACTTGCTTCTCCATTGCTCGTTCAATCCGCTGGCGTGAATCTTAACTTTTAACCTTTTCCCTGTCACTGGGATGGTTCCGGTAATGTAGTTCACCTTGTAATCATGGCCGTGTAATTGAAACCGGACGTTCAGCCACAGTTATTCTCGAGTAATGCTCATTTTTTAAAATCTTGGAATGAGATGCATTAGCTTCCCGTTCCCTACAACTGATCATCTTACGATGGTTACTTCTGCCTCTGACTGAAATCTACGAATTCTTCGGAACCGAAAAGCGGTGTTCTAATGAATGATGAGTAGGTGGAAGTCTTGTAATTTACTGGTTGAACTTCAGTCACTTTTCATCACAGCTGTCGCAATTCCAATTCGCTTATGACACTACTCATTGGCGTTTGTGGACAAACGCTCCGGTTTGCTGAGTCAGCTTTGCCTGTTGTGATATCCTCAGCCTGGGCACGCCCAGAGTTCGCATCCTGGTTCACATAAGAATACGGTATACCGTTGAGCTATGGAGGGTTATTAATCGTTTCCGCATTTGCAATGTGACAGCTGAAATCACAATGTGTATTTGCTGTGCACCGTGACTACCGTCTTGCATCCGTCGAACGCCACATTAATAAAATTACTCCATTAGCGAAGCAGTCATTGACAATCTGATGTGTTCCTGCTTAATGAGATTCCGATGGAACTATAATTATTGACTGTTTTTAATTTATTCACTGCTCGCATTCATATGGTGATTTTTCAAACTGACCGCTGTGATTGAGTGTGTGTGCATTTCTACTCCATCTGATTTTCTGCTAGATCGATACATTCCTGATCAGCAACGTTCTTGCACATTCACCAACAAGTCAACGGCCAATATCGTGGTTATTTTTGGTTTTGTTGTTTCATGTACTTCAGCTTGATAACAGTGCTTCATCTACCACCTTGAGTTGTTGAGTCGCGTCCAAGATACCGCATTAGGTCGTCATTCCACTCACTTCCTTTTTAACGCACCTACTTACCAAGCTGTTTTTTGCGAAAGCATCTCAACTGTCTGCATGTGCACGCATGTATTTAACCCAAGTTACATTTTTGTTCGTCACTGGTTAATTATGTTTTTTGGCTGCAAGATTGGTGGTTTTCATAATTTCTGTACAGAAAATTTTTCACGGGTTTGGTTAAAACTGATCTCGTATGTTGAATGCTTGCGGGTATGTTCCACTGGACCCTAAGATTTTGGACGCAATGTGGTTTCTTTATGTGTTGTTCTGAGACTCTAGTACGTAGTATAGCAAGAACCGCGAAAAATAAAGATGCATACGTTGAACTTACTAGCAACCCTCAGAACCTAGAAGGCACGAAACAGCGAGTAACAGTTGAAAACGAAATATCTCTCGCGTGGAATGTTTAAACAGCGGGGCTAGAATTTTGTGACTGGTATCGGACGCACAGAGATACCAGTCGTGAAACCCAGTGTGTGCGTTTGTGGAGGTGTGTGTTTACATATTTCGTAATTAGAGTTCGTCATTAGAATATATTGCTTAGGCTAGCCGTACTTTGCGATCCCAATAGTTCTATCTAGAAGTAGTCCTCTTGTCTTCGGTTCCTATCAGATGCATTGATTACACACTTTCTAACCCGGTGGGAGCGAATAACGTGACGCGTAATGCGGGTTTAAATCAACGTTGTCCATTTTAACTATATCATCGGTATGTCATCGGTAACTTGATGCAGAATATTCGCACGGTCTAACAGACAGCTTCCTTTTTCCCACTCCGAACACCTCTTTATGTAGAGTTACTGCTGTGGGATCGATAACCTATTTGCATTTACTGGATGTTTGTCCCTGATTCTAACAGGGCGGCATACGTGCAGTCGTGTGGACCGATGTGTTCCAGCTACTCATCCTGACTACCGGCATGTGCATGATTGCCATATTTGGGGTTATCCAGGCTGGTGGACCACAACGTGTGTGGGCTATTGCACTCGAACACAAGCGGCTGCAATCGTTCAGGTTAGTCAATCCACCGACATTCCAACCGGAGCCATTTTGATGTTCAACGCATGCACATATAGTTTAATGTCACATTTATTTCACCTTTTCAAAATTCGTTTCAAAAATCGTCTGTCGAACCGTCCTGCTGGGATTGTAAGATATGTGTTTACAGCTGTCTTAATGCGTTATTTGTTCCAGAAAAGTGTACGGTCATAAAATACAAGTCTGCTGACATGTTCGTTTCACACAAAGATTTCTGAAAGTGTTGTTCTCAGACATAGACTTATCAGACAGTGGCAAGAGGGCCATAAAGTACACTGTAGTCATCACATTATCCCTGGGACTAGAGTATCAATTGTCGAGTGATTTGCTTAACACTGGTCCTCAGGGGCTTCCACTTGTGCAGCGGAGTTCGCTTGTTCAGCCAGCTAGTTGTGCTTAGTGGGTCGGTGTACATTATCAAGATTATCTTCAAGGAGTTGGTTTCAACTGTGAAGCCGCATTCCGTTTCTGATGTGACTTGGACATGGCCTCCTACTGTTTTGCCAGCTGCATAAACTGACGCTTCCGATGCTTCTTAGTCCGCACTGCAATTCCTGAATACGGCGACCTTCTTCGTCCTATATAGGTAAGGCGGCCACCAGAGTACGCGACCACTTTGCTTTGTACAGAGTTAGCCAGTTGATATGAGAATATTCGATCAAATTAAAGTCACAACTGATCGCAGCTGTCGCATTCCCATAGACTTTCCAGTCGGCCCCTTTCGAAAAGAAGCACTAGACTCGAGTTTCGCTCTCATTAGAGCTCGTCAGTAGTGCATATCCTTGCCACTGCCGGGACTAGAACTCCGGCCACGCTTTCATGAGGCAACCGTGTTGACCACTGCGCCATTGACCTCACATTAGGCACGACCGAATTATCATATGTGAACGCTCAACCACTTTCGCTTGTGAGTAATGATCAGGTTGCCCGATCGCCTCGAGAGGAGACACAGTAACTGTCCTGTTAACTCCAGTCGGTGACCCCTCGACTAGGACATCTCCCAAATTGAAGGAATGCATTTGCTCCGTCACAAACTTCGTCTGTGAAGTCCATAACGTGAAAGAATTTTGAGTTCACTACTGTTCGTGTTCAGAGCGGGAACAAACCAACTGGACTGCCAGAGTGAGCCATAGACCTTACAGTGGAATTATTTGGTAGGATTTGGAGGCGGTGTAAATTGTGAGGCAGTTGTTAGACTACGAAAGGTGTGTGGAGCAACGATAGACCTGTGTTGATAAAACGTCACGACTGGAAAGAAGGAGACGCTAGACACTTTACATCAAAGACAATTTGACTTTAATTTGATCGAATATTCTCATATCAACTGGCTAACTCTGTACAAAGCAAAGTG
>LOND01000414.1:130890-143079 GCA_014220965.1 Paragonimus kellicotti
GAGGTCAAGATGGTTCGTCTCATTCATCATCATAGCAGCCATGAGCCTGACCAAAAGGTACTGTGGCTCGGGCTGCCGCTCACCTCAACAGTGACGTGAAATATCCTAGAAAAAGATGCTACTGACTAGACCAATAGCAAGAGACACCTGAAACACCGGTGCAAGTATGCATCGGTTAGCCGGCGCGCGATCCTCTTGAAACAGTCCATCCTTCAAACATGAAAATAATGGAAGCAAACTTGTTCTAGTAAGCCCTTTGGTTTCCAACGAATGACGGTTTGATCCGAAGTGTCCAGTTCATTCCTTCAATCTGACCAAACAAAAGCTCGTGCACAACGTAAACTACAACCACCACTTTGCGTTGTGAGAATACTTACACAATAATCTTCCCACGCAACTGCTTAAACGGAATCGTAAACCATTCGTGAGCCACACTGGGCATTCCAGTCGAAAGCCAATTGTTTGGGCATTTGTCGGTCAACATACTAAACTTAGTGAAATTGTGTTGAGTTAAGTGTGCAATTGGAAGTCCATGTAGCGTCGATTGAAATATGTTCCCAAGGTGAATGACCAGTAATGAACAAAGGCCGTGTGAACGATCAATAGTAGAAAGCGAACCAGCAGTAAAAGGACAAATTGCTATTCGCACCCTGAGTAAGTGAATATTCAGGCAATTCATGTCTGCGGAAATGTCGCGAATCTGCAAAGCATCGCACCTTAATCAGGTCACCATTCAAGGTGGGACAGATAACTTTTTATCACGCCAATACAACCAGTACTCATACTTATGTGTGCTAATGTGATTGAAAGCCACAGTTAGGCAGACATCAAAATGAAGCGTTCACTTAAGTGCCCACTAACCTTGACCCATCTTCTCTGAAATGAAAATACCAACTATCGGCTAACCTCGGGAGCATCAACGCTTACTGTTTCTGTGGTCCTGGCAGGATGAGTTGGTGAACTAATACAGGTCCCGTAAAAAGCAAGCTCCGCCTTCGCCTTAGCTAGTATCGATCAGTACATAAATGGATGAACATGCTATCCCGGTAATTCTCTAAATGATGAAGGGAACAAAACCGCTATAGTGAGCGATCAATAAGAACAAATAGAGAGTTCATTATTTCAGCTAGTTAACAGTGAGATTGAGAGATACGCGTGAGAGGGAACTTAGTGTCTGATTTCATCGGGAGGAATCTGTATTTAAGTTAAACGGACGCATCCCGAAAAAAGGCAACCCTAATTTTTGCCAGTGCAAAAATTGAAGGATCGGTTCTTTAGGACAGATTCCGTGGAAAAAAGGAAGCGACAAACTACTGGCAGATACAGCAACTCGGAGGAAATGAACAGAAATGTTGTTGATAGTGCCAAATGGGACTCTCGGGCTTCCTCACGCAGATTATTATGAAAGTTCGAAACCAGTGAACTCACCTCTCAGTGGGTACTAAAATGCCATAGGTTCGACCCATACAAGTTTCATCATAGATATCTTTTCGAACTGGCTGAGAAAACTTGTGAAGCAAGAGCATAGCGCTCGCACAAAATGAGCACTAGAGTCCACAATTCACAAAAAACCAAATGCTTCATACAAGTGTGCGTGGTGAATGCAACCTTCCTAGGGCTTTGTTCGTCCAGGCCGATATGCGCACACAGGTACACACATATACACATATACAACGTTTTGATGAATGTATGAAGCGTTCACTGATCGTGTTTTGATTGTGATACTGCACTGCTTGGTTTGTTAGTTCGTCTACCAATTTCAGGCGACTGCTCGTCTATACTGACGACCGGTCCAATGTTTCCGAATGTTTAAGAAAGCAACAGGGGTTTGACTTATGTGCTACACGAAAGAATCTAGTGCTAGCATTAGCAGAATGAAACACTTTTCATGAAATTACTGCCATAACGCGGGGACAGCATACCTCAGGTGCTCATACAATGAAGACAAGTATAAAATAATTCCACGGACTTACGGGGAAAATCGCCTCTAAAAGTACAAAGGCACAACGGGCTGGTGGTGAAAAATGGACCAACAAAGGTGAACTCATGAAATCCCATGTAGATCCCATTTGACCTCAGTTTCACTGAACATCGCCGACTTCGCCTTGATCAAACGGTTTCCAGGACCACGGAACCGCGGTTGTCTTCATAGTCACGTGAACGGCTAGCGGTCACACAGAGGATCAAGTGAGAAATTGGGACGACCTGATTGACCGATATCCATCGAAGTTCACATAAACAATGTTTACAGGTAGGACGATGACAACAACAGGTAGCCTCTTTCAGTTTAAGCTAGTTAAAGTGAACGTTTGAGCGAGGATTTTACATTTAGCATATTTCGCACCCATGCTGACTAAGTTTTACAAACCAGCGTGTTGGTATATTATTCCAGACTAATTTTACTCAAATGCGTGACGTGAACTTTGCTAGCAATGTTTTATGTGAGAACAGCTGCTGCTCAGCGAGCACGAATCGTTACAGCCAATATCTGATGCATCAGTAACGGTATTACAAACAACACATTATGAGATTTGTTTTTTAGTGGACTATCGACGAACTCATACTTTGACAAACTGTGCTTGCCTGGTTTAATATAAATGACGCCTTATAATGTCGGCTTTGCTTAACTTTGAACTTCGGTCCGAACGGAGGTGGACTACTTCTGTGAGCGCTTCTGATCATGCGGATACATTGGAATTGGGTGCAGTGATGATGTATCCTGTCACATAGAAACATCCTGATATTTTTTAATGCTTTTTGACCAATCAATCCGACAATCCACGACCGGTTTCGCCCTTGTTTGGGCACATCAGACAGAAATAGTCGGAATCGGGCATCGAACAGCTATCTTTCGTGTTACGAGACAATACTCTTATCCGCTCAGTCACCAGTTCTGTTTGCGTCGTTTGTAACGAAGGAGTTTGCATGTTATTGAGTTGTAAGTTGTTTTCACCCCTGATCCTTGTTCATCATTAACGTACTGTTCACTAGGGTTTTACGGCAAGACTGGTCTTGGAAACATAGCCTCGCCTTTGAGGTTTGTCGGATATACATCTGTGAGTTCAATGAACACTGTGATAGTTCACCCGATTCTGTTCGTTTACAATGCAGAAACCACCAGCATGTAGATGCTGGACCACACCAGCACTGTTCCCATCCAATGGGGCAAAGGCTGTGTTTGATCGTTATGCTGAGTGTAGCCAATCAGGGAACTAATCAACCGTTTTCATTCTTAACTGCTTGTTGCGAATGACACGTGATTACCTGCATCACCGCGCTGTCTGGTAGACACGCCAGTGCATTCGTGTCCCGGCCTATTGCGCATTAGTTTTAGCACTACTGAATGGATAATGCTGTCACTGGGGAGGGGTGTTGAATGACTCAACCCAGAAACGAGATCAGTCGCGTTAGAGTGTATCACTGCTATCTGTTTTCTCTTAAACGCTTTCCATCAGTGTCCTCTTTTTCTCCTCCTGTTCCTTGGTCTTGTTGTTTCTGAATTGATGTTTGGTCAAATATATCACAACATTGGCCAAAACACTTCTGTTCAGGATACCTCGCTTATAGATGAAATTAGAAAGATGTTTCATGCAAACATGGATTTGTACTACTTATCTTATGTAAGTCTTGCTGACATTAAACATGACGTTTTTTGTTATTCTTCTGAAGGGTTCAACACAAAATTTCCCGTACCATCGTGTCTACTGGCCTGGCAAGCGCGTGCTGCATACCGTCATCTTCCTGCTTGTTTTCCCGCGCAGTGGAAGGAATCCCCCACGATTTCCAGTGTGAGTATGCGGGTATTGTTATCCTTCCCTGTTGTTTTCAGCTTCAGTTTGAAACTGAAGTAGTCATATCTTTCTGGTAATTTAAGCAAAATAGTTTGAAGACGAACACTGGTAAATGTTGACTCGTTAGCATTAAACAACTGATAGCACGTCATATGGTAACTTTCCGTATTATTAGTTTTTTGTCTCGTAATCTTCAGTCCCTTGGTCCACAGATTGAGGGTTGGGCGCAGACCAGCGCAGTATATCAAAAAATAGTACTTTCACACTCTGATTTTGAATGTTTTTGTTTAATAAGTTATTTCACATTTAGTTTTTCTTCTCTTTCACTTTCTTCACTTCTTGCTGAGAGGTTATTCTTCTCCCTGCAACTGTACGCTAGTCAGGAATCCACATGAGCCACTGGCTTACTGTTATTCATAAGGATGGTGATACAAGCAGTTACGTGAGTAGTACAAAGTGGAAACGTCCGTGTTGTAGTTTTCCTTAATTGTACAAATCTAACGAAATGACAACAGCGATACTATATTCACGTTGTGTACGCGTGTTCTAGTATTTAGCTCATAACCGTGAAAAACACATTTAAAACGACGCTCAAATTTTAGGTTTACTGGCAACCATGATGTTTTCAACATACTTTGAAACAGTTTGCTTTCTTGGCCTAAACATTCCATCATGACTTCTTCAAACAGTGTGTGTTATGAATACGTTCTCATAAACTATTTTTTATGCAACTAAAGGTATTCAGTGAGAGTGAAACCTGGAATTTTGGTGGTTGCCAGAGATTTTGAAAAGGTACTCACACTAAAAATAAATTGCATACCATAGTAGCTTTGTTCGAAATTACTACAATTTCTGTGTGGTAGTTCGGATGCACGTCGATCAGTGATCAAGACTATCCGAATTGTGTCTAATTATTATGTCTAATCATTGTTCTCTTTAGTGGATTGTTAAAACCCTGACAGATTGCCGCAGAAAAAACCCTGAACCATTAATTTTCGTTACACTTATTCACCTTGAAGAAGTTTTGAAAACATTACAAAGCAACTGTAGGAAAACTACTGCGCATACAAAGCAGAAGTGTTGTCAGTATTCTTACTTCCCTCTGTGCATTCTTTTTCCCTACTTATTTCTTTTCATTGTCTTGGCACTCACTTTGCCACTAACGTAGTGTGTCTATAATGAATAATAATAACAATAATAATAATAATAATAACGTGATCCGTAACATTGATGACCGGAGCATTACTCACAAGCGAAAGTGGTTGAGCGTTCACATATGATAATTCGGTCGTGTCCTAATGTGAGGTCAATGGCGCAGTGGTCAACACGGTTGCCTCATGAAAGCGTGGCCGGAGTTCTAGTCCCGGCAGTGGCAAGGATATGCACTACTGACGAGCTCTAATGAGAGCGAAACTCGAGTCTAGTGCTTCTTTTCGAAAGGGTGACTGGAAAGTCTATGGGAATGTGACAGCTGCGATCAGTTGTGGGTGATGTTCAATCTGTATGAAAACACGCATTGGTTCATGCTTACCCATGCAATTTTCATTAGTAAGTCGAACCGTTTTTAATGTAGGGTTTTGAGTCAACAACCTTGGTGGTTTTAATCATTTCCATTAGCCAATGAGTGCTTTTCTTTTCGGGAACATTAATTTCCCCCGTTGTTCTCAGTGCTATACTGTTTTGCTCTTCTCTGCTTTAACTCACTGAGTAATTGATTTTGATGCCATTTACAGGTTAAAAGAATGCACCAAGTTATCCCGGTCGGTTGTGTGTCATACGACGCTTTGTCGTCGTCCAACATCCTTCACGGCTTCACTGTGGATAAAAGAGGGGATGATGCGCAGCTGAATCGGATAGAAAAGGCTACTTAGTCTAACCCTTTTGTATGTGTATTTCTCTGTGATCTGAAACATTCATTTTTCATCCATTTCTTGGTATTTTTTTAATAGTTTTTAATATACTGTGCCTCTGGTTTTTGATCTTGTGTTAATACTTTGCTGTTCTTCTGTTGTTTCCTACTTGGTTGAGGAATTTACTTTCGATTTAGTTTGTCACAGTGACCGAAACCATTGGACGTCTGCATATAAGTGCCACTACAAATGACATGCACTGCATAACTTGTGACTCCACTCCCATGCCCTGTATTCAGTGTATGCTCGATAGAATAAGACGATGAGGTGGTAAGTACTGGTTAGCCAGATGACAGAATAGTGTGGAACTGAAATGTTGATCTCTCTGAAAGACAATGTGGAAGGAATCCCTAACGATAAGTTCTGCGTTAGAACGGCAAACAAATATCAGACGTATAAACTAATGGAAATTCCAATATAGTGGTCGATGTTGGCGCATTTTCTGCCGAATGTGAGTAGAGTTTGGCTGATAAATTGAACAATGCTTTCAAATGAATTGCATCAGCAAAGGTTAAAAAAATGGTGGCTTGTCAAAATATCTCAAATAGTTGAAGAGGAGAACGGTTGATTTTTCAAAAGTCTGCGACTTATTGACATCGAGCACCTTTCTGCAACACTGTTCGCTACGCTGAAAATCTAAAAATCTGGGACGCTGTTGATCCCAGCGCGCCCTATAGAGATTGGTCTTGGCACGATTAGACGCTGGTCGGACAGTTGAACCTCCTTCACGAAAATATTAAGTACACATGCCGCTTGTTGTGAACTCTGTTAGTGCTCTCCACATTAACAGTGCAGAAAGCACAGTGGGCCGTACGATAGTGGATCCGAAGAAAGATCTAGGTGTCTGAATGTCTAACGTATCGACAGGTGGCTGTTAACCATTCCTTCTCTGCATAAAGGTCAAAAATTCTCAGACAATTCACGAATTCTATGTTACATCGCTTTCCAACTGTGTTAATTATGTAGTGAATAGTGAGTGATTTGAAGAAAGATATGATCCCAGCTGTGGATAAGTAGCTCCGCCCCGTCAGTTTGTGATTTTGCTGATAAGACATCAGCGAGAGCCTCAAAAGCACCCGTCGCTTTTGCCAACCTACATCATCTGTGACGTCCAAAAGGTGCCTAATTGCCTTTGAAAAGACGAGTATGTATTATTTCTGTGCGGTCTCTTTTGCATAACGGTTATAGGGTGACTTGATCGTTACAAAGGTATCAACAGCCTTGCTGTGATCGACAATCATTTTCTCCATCAACTAATTCACATTAAGGAGGATGGTAGCCTGAGCAATGTGGCCGTTAACCAGCGCGTATTTCGAAACACTCACGATACGCAGTCAGTTAGTCGGCTGATCTGATTGTACAGTCTGTTGTGTTTGGGCAGTTCTCCGCATTGGGCACTGTTCACAAACACAACTAACATTCGGGCACACCCACTGGACGATCAAACAACTAGGTCGTCATGAAATATGATGGTCCTGGCTGTTCAGTTGAGTTAAGTGGTTTGGTACTATCTGAACTGTTGGGGTCCTCGATATCACGCAAATAACTGGCTAGAAACGCTATTTGAAATGGCAAGTCGGCACAGTTGGATGCTTGCCTTCATTCATGTTTTTTCCGCTCGGTTTTGTTTTACCCGGCTTCGTACTTTCTGATATTCTGTTTGTTCTACTGTGTTTCACGTCATTGTTGTGGTAACCTGCAACCCGAGTGACAGTACTCTCTATTTAGACTCATGAGCTATAAACAGTCGGTTCAGGTGACCACCTGCGAAGTGGTGAACAGTCGGTTCCACCTTGTTGGGTCTGATCAGCACCTCTCACGCCGAAAAGCCAAACCCACGACACGTAGGTGTCAGATGGTGGTCCAGGCACTTATTCACCAGACCAATATTCTCTCTCAACCCTTTCTAGGGCCCTAATGGACGCTTTACCTTCTGCAGGCCGAGCGCAAACGGATGATTGGTTTCGGCCTGTGTGAAAACCAGGTACAAGTGTTAAGAAAGAACTAATGGTTGTGAATGAAGGAATTCATAGCCCACGAAAGAATTCATCGGCACATAGCTGACAGGTTAGCAGAAACCGGAACAACGTTTAATAAAGGTCCCATTGGTACGAATTTCCAATGTTAACAAAACATCTTTGTCAATAGAAGGTGGAAGGAAAGAATATTCCTTACCATTATTGGTTGTCGTAGCTATTCGCTGAGGTGCATCTCCACTATTCACAAATAATGCTGTATCATTTGTAAGGAACAGCCTATCAACGGTGCAATTACACAACAAGCTTAAGGCACCGAAACGTCAATTATTCAACAGACGAGCATTTATGCCGTATTCGAACTGGGTGCTTTCCTAAAGGGTCTGTCGGTTGAAGTTAAGACAACCGTGCTTCACGACTGTGGTAATACCAAAACAACCAGAAGTCGGTCTACACGGCCAAATCTTCGATTTCAGGCTAAGTCAGATCACGCATCTTTCGGAAATTCCCAAAAGGTGTCCAGTTTCGTGCACTTCTGGGCGTCGAGATTCTCACTGTGCTGCAACGATCGGAAGACGCAAAGATTTCCTTCACTTCATAAGAGGCCGTAAGTATGGTCAAGAGAATCGTTGACTAATCCGGTATGCTCATGTTTGATACACGGGGTCACTATTATTGCTGGTACTACCTTGCTTTCTGCAGCCTTTGTCTGTCTAAGCAGTAGAGTCCTAAGTGTAGGAAGTACGAGGGAAAATGTTTAGCGAGCGATATTAAGTGTTGATGGGAAAAGTGAATTCCAATAGATCTCAGTATGAAATAACGACCGGCGTAGATGACTGGGCTCACCGGAAGCAGACAGCGTTCACTAGACGTTGGAGATTAGTGCTCGTGCACTTGACTTACTTGATGCAGCTAAGCAATAAAGTTGCGACACAATGAAACAGTGGAATATCTTAGCAGAAAACCGATCACCGACGTTGTGGAAATAACGAGCACGTGTGCATACTAGTATTTATTGATATGTGTGTCGGAATACAACTAGCGATGTATGTTTTCGCGTAGGAATAAGTGAACATGCTCTGTGTATTTCCGAATATCTTAAGCGTAATACTGTGAGTCAACTGGGTAAAATGACGCTTGGAAAATTTTACCGGCTAATCCTGCAGTTCATATGTGAACTATTAAGTAATTCCCTTGGTTAAGCCACCACAAATTAGAATCGAAAGATTCATCGGTTATGTAAACTAGTTTTGATGAGGTGATTTCAAGTCCCCCTTTTGGATTGGTTTCATACTGAAAAGATTAAACAAAAATCAATCCATCATTTTGCGTTCGAATATTTTGGCTTCAGATGTTGATGGAAACGCTCTACCTGACCATTTGAAAGGCGGATATGTGCAGTTGTTTTCAAATGTTTACAACCGAACTTGCACGTCCTATCGTGAAAGAGTTTGCTTTTGAATTGCCCGTCTCTGTTTGTAGTAACCACAAGAGTTACACTGGAAATGACTGGCTATAGTGGAGTCAGCATTCGGCAGTATCCTCCCCAGTAGCACCTTATATGAGAAAAGCCAGCGGCAAGAAGTTGAACGATCAACGGTTGTGAATAATAACAGTGAAAGCCGTAAGGAAGCTGTCTTGCTGATGACGCCTTACTTTCACTACAGCTCGGTTGTTTGTTTGCAAGGTGTAGGCACCTTGATGTTGTATGTTTGAATATAGACGTAGCTATTTTTAGTAGTTAGGTCCCCTTCCTTCCCTTTTTTCCTTCTCTCTTCCTATACAGGGTTTGCTTTTTTCTTTTCGTGGTTATGTGGCAGTTAAGCATCAGTGTGAACCACTGATGTATTGCTGTCTATGATGATGACGGATAGTGACAGTGGCTAACAACATCCAAGGGGATGTGTGACAATTGAGAATTTGTGAAAAAATGGGCAGGTGAGAAAACAACAAGACAGTTGGTTTTGTTAATCTGTTAATGCTGATAGAATTTAGCCCAAATGCGTACATCCTGGTTCATGCTAGGTCAATGGTAACGCTGGGAAATTAGTTCAGCCGTTACCCATACTCTACTCTGTAAGTTCTCAAATTAAACCAGGAAATATCAACAACCAACATTTGCCGAGCTTGTTTTTGAAAAACATTTATTGTTGTAAACAGCACTACTTCCGCTGGTAACTTAGTTTAAGCGTACAAAAGTCAGCGTCAACATTTTCGCGACAGCTATACTCTATGCGTTTCCATTCATGCCTTAGAGTGCTGGGTTTCCTTTGCAGGTAAACAGCTGTTGACCGGTATCAGCCAAAACTTTCAGAAGTTCGAAATTCTCAGTTATTTCCCCTCGTTTTTGTTTTATCTCTAAATAGAATAAATCCAAAAATCACTTGTTTACGTTCCTACCCGCAAATCTGTATATCGGCATTTCATTCGTTTTAATTCTTGCATTTTTAACGGTGTGAACTTCAGGTTTGTACGCAGAATTCAAGGTGCAGCCGCACATACGTCTTGAACAAATATACTATAACTTCTGGTTCCAAAAAGCCACTCTTCTCAAGCAGAATACAGCGTTCAGTTGGCTTTTCGGGCAACGGCTGTGGATCCCCGGATTGTTTCGAGTTGATTCACATCTGTGTCCACATAACTTTAAACACCCACGTAAGCTTTGCTCTTGTGCATTTCTGGAGTTCTTTCTAAGTTCGCCTCTAACAGTCTTTTGCATTTACCTGTGTAGTTACTCAAAAGTCATATATAACATATAATAAATGCGTAGTTAATGGACAAAAGTGAAAAACATGTAATTCACAAAAAAGTAGAACTAGAGGTTGATGGCATATTTCAACAAATTTGTCGTCCTATCGAAAAAGTATCAAATCATCAGGCTTGATTGAGCTGCCCGTACAATCCATCTCCTACAAAGCCAGAAAAACGGTGAGAAACTAGTTTTCGAAACGGATGCACTGTACATTACCAACGAATTAAGTTTACCAAATTTACGAGGGTGTCTCCTATTGGATGTGTCAGATCAAACTCGAAACTGGAAAATTGATTAAAGTGGCGTCAGCTATTCACAACTACCAGAAACGAATGCAAATTAGCGTGTTCTCTTAAATAAGCGGATGACAAATAAGTACACTCCAGAGTGGAAAGCGAATATAAACTAAGTGCCGGAGTAAGGTAAGAAACTGTCTTAACGCAGAAGGGTCAAAATAGCAGTTATCTGGAAAATAGTTACGGATATGAAATCACTGCTAAAGACTGTATACAACTGTAAATGAGTAAGCACACATGACCTTCCTCTCGGTACTCATACTAGACTTCCGTTTGGATCCTTGAATTCGGGTTGTTGAATGCTAATTGGTGCTTAACCGTTTTTGAAATTATTTACTGCCAAAAGGCGAAGTGATGGTCTATTTGATTAGGACTTAAAATGGACTCCTGCCAAATCATGTTCACAGGAACACTGAACAACCTTGCCACCGATTGCCACATTCAAATCATTCAGAATTATACATGAATTTTAAACATACTCTGCCCGCTTTATTCCTACATTGTTATGCAATCGCGAGTACTATAAAACCACAGCTCCATCCACCTGGTTACGTCACCCCGATCAATATTATCGAATTTCCGTACTGATAATACAAGCCCTACACCTTTTAATTACATTCAGTTACTCACTAGAAACCTTCATTTGCATACTGTCGATCATAGTTTTCATAGTAAATTTTTTTGAATGCGACTGGTGAATTTTCGTTATTGTGTGAAACGCTAAAAGCCAATTCAGTCCCGAGCACTTCACGTAGGCATCGTAATGTAAACACTTTGAATGGTAACACGAGTAATGTTCTCAGGAGTTGTAACTGCTGAACCAGACATTAAGTAGAACGTTGACATGGTGCGTACATTTTGTAGACAAGATTTCACATTTTTCTATCCATTTCGCGAGGCTGTTCACTTGTTCGTATAGAGAACAAAACAGTGGCGTCCTCAAACATCAATACAGACTAGAGTTGTTCATGCGTTCATCCATCAACTCCTATCCAAAAAGCTGCAGTTGCGGATTTCGTGTGCTTTCTAACTTACCCAATAAGTCATGATGATAAACGGAATACAAATGCCAAGTCAAATATTTGTCAGAATGTAAGCCAAAGTTGTTCGCGTGGAAAAAATGGGCGAGGATGATAGCTACATGAGACAAGAAATGGGTGGTAGGTTAACGTATGGATTAAAATGTGTAGAAATGAAATCAACCGAAGGCAAATGGTTTTAGGGACACGACTGCAGAGGTCCCGAAAGCAGTAAGAGTATATGAGATGTAATTTGGTGGGGAAAACGGATGAACGGACGGTCTCTTCCGGGAAAACGTTCCCAGAAATAAACATATATAAAGTGTCGGCGGACACAATGTGAATAAATAAAAATGTAAATGGAGCAAGGAATATAATATATACAATGCAACATCGGTGCTTAAGTGAATTAGAGATGTACATATGTAAACTTAATACATTGTTG
>LOND01000414.1:152744-164263 GCA_014220965.1 Paragonimus kellicotti
GGTGCCGCAAATATTCATGGTGGATTCCATCAAATATGCATCAGGGCAAAAGCTCTTCCAATCTCAGTGTTGGTAACTCAGATCTATTGTTCAACTGTTATTCAACGGTGTTTTGTCTCGGCAAACAGATGGTATAACAATGGAATCCCAGACGTATTGACGAGCAGTCGATATGGTCAGCAGTTCCAACTCCGTCGGCAGAGTTAGTGTTTGTGCCATCAATACATTTCCTTGTTCACTGTTTGGCCCAGCACAAGGCCACCAGAACTGCTAACAGCAATACACAGGTATTGTTACATGCTTTATTGCGACACATCAAGATAAATGAGTATTCAATGCTGTGGTGCACGTTGTCATTCGAGGTAAAATGTGCTTAACCCTACGGCGAGATTGTCAACTTCAAGTCTTGTACAGCTCAATCCAGCATAAGGATTATAATTTGAGGACACTTTTGCAATGAACTATGCTTCTATCGTGCCACACAAGTTTCCACCGACTAAACAGGTCGTTCACAACAATCCAAATTATTTCTATCGTACTCTGACGATTTCAATGATTCCAAACATTTTGCTACCTAGTTCTGTTATTCATATGAATCTAACACACTGCTGCTTATTAATTACCCATACACTATTGTTGGCATTACTCACCTTTTCATCAGAAATAACCCTCAGTGTAGTAGATGTTACCATCATTTTTTTACAGTAATTTGTTGCAAATATGTACCAATGACTCTATCTGACTTGGCTAACACTGATAAAAAATCACATAAATAAATTCAATGTATTTGGACACAGGGAATTAATGGGCACCACTGGAAAGGCGCGACTTCCTTCAATGTCAGAAAACTCCGATTTCAATGATGTGTCACCAAGAGGAGTGCTCTAAATGAGTCAATAAATTAACCCTTCTGTCTCATTTGGGTTGAAAGTTGTGCTTCGCAATTAACGACGACGAATTCGTTTTTAGACGCTTTTATACTATTGTTACTTAAGTGATCGGATGTAATAACACTGAATTTTTTGCTTCTCTACCGGTTGTTATATAGCTACAGTCACTGTGACAAACTAAACCGTAAGCGCACACCGCCACAAATTTAGGTTGCAGTTTGATTTGATGTTGGTCAGATTCAGTTTTGACCACAGTTTTGCTGGCTTACACAGATACTTTTTAGAATATTTTTATGAGGTATAAAAAGAGACTTCGTTCTGAATACTAGAGAGTTGATACAGACTGCCCGCGGAGGTTATGGCTGCAGATCCAAATACGAATTTGTTTTGTACTACTAAATGGCGTTGACGAGTAGTATAGCAGGATTCAAAGGGAAAAGTGCGTATTCTGTAATTAATCTCGGCACGCTGACCGTAAGACCTGAGGCAAAAATGGACGGTCGAAAAAGAAAATATACTTTATGCAGTATGTATAACAAATCATCTAGCATGGTAACACTGACAATGGATGGTGAAACATGTCTGTTGTCATAATAGTGTTTCCCAATGAAAGATTGCCTAGATCAACTGCTCCTTTATATTGACGTTTCTAGCATATGCCTCGTTATAAAATTTACAGTGCGGTGAAACCACAGAGAAAGAAACCAGATGAAGAACATCAATTCAGTAATGTGTATCCGGGATCAGCATTACTTATTTAAGTACTGTGGTAATTATTTTACAATGATAACGATGTAGAATAAGTGCATTGTCTAACAGACACTATAGAGCTAACAACTTCAATTATTCTTCTGTGAACTCGACTGTACGTACAGCCAATGCTGTGAGATCGATCACTCATTCATTTTTACTGGCTGTCCTTCTACACACGAGCAGTCGTGTGGACCGACGTGTTCCAGTTACTCATCCTGACTGCCGGCATGTGTATGATAGATACTTTTGGGATTATCGAGGCCGGCGGACTGCAACGTGTGTGGAACATTGCATTCAAAAACCACCGCATGCATTCATTCAAGTTAGTAAATCCAACGGCAAGCTTACCAGAGTCATTGTGGTGTTTGTGCGTCCGCATGTTGATTATGCTTTTATGTCAAGTCCAAGCCATCATTTTAAAATTATATTTCCTAGTCTAGAATCACTGTGTTCGAAGATATTTCTGCTATGATATTTGTTCCTGTTTATGCAGTGACGACCACTGCAAGTCTTTGGATGCATTTGTTTTGCAGGATAGACTCAGAGAGTGTTTTGTTCATCGTTATTCATCATTGCATTATTATAATTCTAGTATTGAGCTTGCGTGGGAGAAATAGGCGGATTGTGATTCGTGATTTCACTAGCTGCATAGTTCATTAGGCTTTTCCTAATATAAAAACGGTCCCCTGTGTTCCAAACAATATTCGGTGAAGTTTCAGTTTTGTTTAGTTGGGACGAATTACAGAATGTGTGCTCGTAGGTGGTCGTCAACGATCAACGTGCTTTCAAGGCCGTACTAATCAATTCCTACCCGTTCGCGGGTCAGCATCAGCATAGAAGTGTTGACAAGTATGGGGCCATATGCTGTGTACGAAGTAATTCTGAGGTGAATCGTTTCTGTTCTGTGAACTGGATGTGGATAAACCGACAGTGTTAATGCTTCCTAATGCATACTTTAATTCCTGGTAATCTGTTTCGTTCTATATAGATTATGAAGCGGAAACTTTAATGCACACACTGGGTTGGCACAAATTCAGCCCACTGACACGAGGAGTTTTGATAAAACTGAACTTAAACCACCTTTAATAAGCAAAGCCCAGTTCGGTTTTGGTTTGCGGCATCATATTTTATCTACATACGTCTGTTCTTGTCTCAGATAGTCAGTAGACCAGCAGCTGCTTGATAGTTTGTACCATTTGCAAACTTCAGCCAAATAGTTTTACATTTAGACCATTGGTTCACTCTGGCAATCTACTTGGCTTGTTCCCGCCCTCAACACGAACAATGGCGAACGAGAAAATCCTGCACATTATGGGCTTCTCAACCGAAGCTCGTGATCGAGCAAGTGTATTCTTGTGTACTTCGTTTGGCAACTTGATCGAAAGTCCCTTACCCGACAGAAAAATCAAACTGCATAGTGTATCTATAAAATTCAAGCTTTGTCTTATGCAACATTTACAGAGTGGCTACGCCGCCTTGCTTTGATGTGAGTTATGGGGTCTGCGAGGAGGAAGCAAATGACCAACATATCCAAGTAAAAGTGTGCCTCGAGGGTCTGTCTAGACAGGTGGCAAATTCAGCCAAATTTGCTGCCACAACCGGGGATAAAATATCCGTCTGTTGCAATACTTTGATTAACATGGCAAAAATAGATCAATATCACCTGATGATAACATTTCATTTACTGCCTCAGTTGCATACCTAAGAATGTTGATTATGTTTAACTATTGGGTTAGATATACGTGTGGCCTTGTTCGAATTTTGTCTCACGGTGTTACATGCACTGACAATGACATAAAATAAAGGACCGAATTTCTAGTTGAATTCTCACCAACTAACCGCCCTCTGGAAAAGTTTATGAAAATCCGCTTAAACAGGCGGGTATCCAAGATTCTATAGGTTTCTCAGACAGTCTTCACAGATCTGCAAAGTGATGGCTATGTTGACATAAAGCTTGAACTGACATTAAACCGTTTTAATCTTGCAACCAAACGGTCTCTGTTGCTTGCCACTTAGAGAACCATTTATAATTTGTCTTACCCTGAGTCGCCAAACCATTCTTCTTCCTGTGTAGTTTACCATTTCGCCTATAGTTATCGCGACGTGTAAAAACTGGTAGAACGGACAGCAATATATAACAACCGGTAGAGAAGCAAAAAATTCAGTGTTATTACATCCGATCACTTAAGTAACAATAGTATAAAAGCGTCTAAAAACGAATTCGTCGTCGTTAATTGCGAAGCACAACTTCAACCCAAATGTGACAGAAGGGTTAATTTATTGACTCATTTAGAGCACTCCTCTTGGTGACACATCATTGAAATCGGAGTTTTCTGACATTGAAGGAAGTCGCGCCTTTCCAATGGTGCCCATTAATTCCCTGTGTCCAAATACATTGAATTTATTTATGGTGATTTTTTATCAGTGTTAGCCAAGTCAGATAGAGTCATTGGTACATATTTGCAACAAATTACTGTAAAAAAATGATGGTAACATCTACTACACTGAGGGTTATTTCTGATGAAAAGGTGAGTAATGCCAACAATAGTGTATGGGTAATTAATAAGCAGCAGTGTGTTAGATTCATATGAATAACAGAACTAGGTAGCAAAATGTTTGGAATCATTGAAATCGTCAGAGTACGATAGAAATAATTTGGATTGTTGTGAACGACCTGTTTAGTCGGTGGAAACTTGTGTGGCACGATAGAAGCATAGTTCATTGCAAAAGTGTCCTCAAATTATAATCCTTATGCTGGATTGAGCTGTACAAGACTTGAAGTTGACAATCTCGCCGTAGGGTTAAGCACATTTTACCTCGAATGACAACGTGCACCACAGCATTGAATACTCATTTATCTTGATGTGTCGCAATAAAGCATGTAACAATACCTGTGTATTGCTGGTTAGCAGTTTGTGGCTGTGCTGGCAACAGTGAACAAGTGAAATGTATTGATGCACAAACACTAACTCTGCCGACCGTTGGAACTGCTGACCATAATCGACTGCTCGTCAATACGTCGGGATTCATTGTTATGCCATCTGTGCCGAGACAAAACCCGTTGAATAACAGTTGAACAATAGATCTGAGTTACCAACACTGAGATTGGAAGAGCTTTTGCCCTGATGCATATTTGATGGAATCCACCATGAATATTTGCGGCACCAACAATTACATACTGTATTAGCTTCCCTATGGTATAAACCGGGTCGCCCTACCCGCTGCACATGCTAGGGTGAGTGGGAGAAAAAGCATCTAGACCGCTCCTTCAACTGTACTATCCAGTTTATCTTTCAGGCTCTTCGCAATCCTCATTTCTAGTAAATACAAAAAAAAACAGATGTAGCTAATCATAGTAATACTGTTCTGATAAGCCTCATTTCTTGCATTACAGTTTTCGGCTTCCATTATCCCCGCCTTGGTCTAGAATGCGAATTAATAATGGTGCTTTCAGCGTTTACAATCTGAAACAGATAAGTCATTGAGCAGATCTTACACAAACGTCTCAATCGTTAAGTGTCGATGTCTACTGGATTTCAGTGACCAGAATCTAGAACAGTAATCGACTTATCATACTGATAGCCCACGTTCTGTCTACTTCACACTGGTTGTACAAGTCGGGCTACCTCAGGACTGCGACTGCGGTTCAGACTGGACTTGACATAGTCCAGCAGATTTATATCTACCCATCAAAGCTGAGGTCCGCCACTGTACTTCCGCTCTTAAACGTGACGAGACTGTTGGCGTGGATGATTTCATGCCGGTACTCACCAAAGAAGGCCGAGGGGTGTTAGTAAGTGCCTTTACTCAGTTGTTCCAACCCGTGTGAACTATGGGAGCATCCCTGTTTGCTGGCGTCACTCGCCAGAATTTGGAGCACCGGCGTACCTATGGGCGGCCAGCAATTGCTCTGGTTCTCAGCTATCAGGGTGTATTCGGTTCAGTCGGTCGAAATACGTTTCAACTCTCACTCAAAAGCAGGGGAGTGCTGATCGCACTGTGAACATACTGTAGAGGCTTCAATCCCATGTTTCAGTTCAGGATGGAGTTCAGGATGAACTGTCGGACAGTTTCAGCACCAGAACTGGCTTACATCAAGGCTGCACATTTCCATCATTGTTGTTTACGGACGAAATAACGGACGACCGTCCGCGATACATACAAAATGTCGGTGTGGATCTCCCACCTGATAAAGGCTGACTGATCTTAACGTTACGGATGACAATTTGTTGTTGTCTGATGGCTTTCAACCAGCACAGACAATGCTGAATGCCATTTCATGCTCGGCTAACTATTTCGCAATACGCTTTACAGCCTCAACGTGCAGAGTGCATACGCAGCACATCAGTGAATTGGTATTGGTATGTTCGCCGAGCTTGGCATTTAGGTTGCAAACGTTTCATCACCAAACGAGGTGACATCATCAGTGCGTAAGTGTTTCAGCGTGGAGTTGGTGAAGTGCGATGGATGCCTGCTCTTATATAGCAGAGTGAGTTGACCTTCTGACCTGAGTTCTGGTTGGTCGCTTCCTGTTGTTCATGACTTTGACTGATTCACAATTGGTTGATTCTTGATGTATTGAACTTTGACCCGATGTCCGATTGGTTATTTCCTGTCGTCCTTGAGTCTTTGACCTGAAGTCTATGATTGGCTTTTTTTGTTGCTGTCGAACTTTGACCCGATTTGATTGGTTGATCCTCGTAAATGATGATCGACAAAAGTGTAAGTCATTTTTCGTTTGAATTATCCGATGGTTATTTGTTGGCTGGTTTAGACGTCGGTCTGATCTGTTCAAGTTGCTCCGTTCAGGTTCACCGGAATTTGGGCCTGATGGTGTCTACATCTCTCATAATCCTTGTTCAGCATTGGTTCTAGAGTTTTGCAGCTCGTGTGTTTGTTTATTGACCGCCGTATGTAAGCTAGTCTCTCGAGAATCTCGCATTGTTGCTAGTAGACCTGTCTGGTTTTGCAGGGAAGTAGTAGTCTTATCGAAGGAGGTGGAACAGTCTTCGGAGAAACAGAAATTTTTGTGAGTCCTCTTGATGCTATTCGTGTTCACTTATTCGTGATAACTTTCGTCGTTGGCGACGGCAGTTGTTGTCCAGTATTGCATGGATTTTGTAAAGCGTTCTTCTGTCGCAGGTCTGAGATTTCTTCTGTTTCGTAAGTTACTCCTGATTGGGGGGTGGTTTTTGTTGTTGGGTGTGCGGTTTGTGTGCTAACGTGATACATGTGGTCTCAGAAGTAATGCTGTGATTTCCGAATAGTCTTGATATGTAGTAATTTATTTTTTGATATTTCGTATGCAGTCGGATCGTTTCGTTCTTGCAGCAAGACACCGTGATGAAACTTCAGGCTTATCGTTGGAAGACAGTACTCCGTAAAAAGCAGTCTTTCTCTTTATTTCAGAGGCTTCGGTGATGTGCATAGATTGTTGAGCTCGTTTGAAGAGGTTCGGATGCACTCCTTTATGGTATACCACTCTCAACGTTCAAGATGATGATGTAGACCTATTGTGTTACCAAGATTGCATATAGTATTGGACACATGTTACCGTCGCTCGACACTAGCTAGTGGTCACTCGCGAAGTCGAAATTAGCACTTAATATAATATCACAGTATTAACATTGAATCCAATATTGCTTACATCACTTATTTTCTCATCGAAAGGTATGGAGTAATGTAGCTGTTCTAATTGGATGCACTATACACAGCGACTGAATATCAGGAATAGACAGCGAACAATGTCCGTAATGAAAGCTAAATAAATCCGATTGAAACCAGTGAATCCTCACATTCTTTATGTGTGTTGTCAACTGTGAACAATAGCGATTAGCTTTTTGACTACAGCTTAACCACTTTTAATGAGTCTATGTTTGTGTACATTGTAACGACGTATCTTGTACCTTTCACGATCCTGATCTCTTTACTAAGGTCTTATTGCATTTTGCAATTAGTTCGCTTGTTTGAATCCAACGTGTATTGTGTGACTACACGCCCATTAATCTGCATGTCCATTAATTAACGTATGGCAGTTAAATCATTTGCTGACCTCCCCGTCAACAATCTGCTTTTTCCATTTGATTGTACGCTTCTGGATAGTAAAATGATGGACCAATGAACAGCTGAACCGCGTTAGAACTCTGTGATTTTGTCTATTTGAACCCAATCGGTCCTACATGCGGACATCATCTCCGGTATGTACTTGTCCAGCACGAAAGAAATAGTGTTTAACCGTACATTCTATGTAATTATGTTGGTCTCTTGCAAATCCATGCAAAAAAGGCACTGCCACAAGCGCTTATTTTTTTAAATATAAAAAATCAGTAACAAGTTTCACTTTAGAAAGACAAATATGCTCTTAGAATATGACTCAGACTAAATTTCAGCAAATTATGCGATATTATACAAGGTGATGTAGATAGATGAACTGACATTTCTACTGCGAAATTATATAAAATTGTCAGGACTAGCAGAACTAAGAATGCTAGACGATGATAAAACATCAAAACGCATATTTCTGAAAAAGTCTAGTGGTGTGTCAAACTACGGGAAGTGTTGGTTGGCACGAGTGGAAAAAGTGTGTTGATGTAAACTACTTGTACCTGCGTTGGCGAATCGCTGCGGGAACCTTAATGACTTACTGGTCCAAGACAGCAAGTTCATTTGCAGCCACATTCGTTGCATCACCTCACGGTCACGTCAGTGCAACCTAAGGTGCCTATAAGTTTTTCACGTATTGCTCATTTAAATTCACGTCCACACAAGTGTCGTACACTGCACTTTCGCAGGTCCTCCCCGATAGTATCATTCGGGGTGTTTAAGGCTGCATTTCCCTATCAGTTGAGTTTTATGGACAACATGAACGACCTAATGAGCTATCATCCTGGTATCCCAGCTAATGTGCACCAACTTTCTTCTTTCTTATTGTTAGCTCCTCATACAATTTCCGTGTCCGTTCCTCAGTCACCTAACGGTTGTGTCCTGTCTATCGAAGTTGACTGAACGTCAATGTGGGGTCCATTTTATCTGCATGCGTCCACTGAATTGATTGTATGTTGAGGACAACCGATGAACGGTTGGAAGGCCCTGCAAATATTGCAGATCGAGTTGATTTGATTGCCGTGTATATAGTTGATATGGAGCACAAGCGTTACTGCTGTTTAAGAACGTGAATCTCACATTAACAGCTTTGTCCTTTCTTCAGCTACAGTTTTCCAGACATACCTCTCAAAACGTCCGCGAAACAGCATTAGAATTAGCCACTTAACTATGATCTATGTAGTGGTCTAAGCAGAACCAAGCAACCATATTTAGCGTCCTCTTTTGATTGGGATTCTATGTAGATGTAGCACATCCCTCCGAAGAAAAGCTGAAAATAAGAAATTATCATATCCGTGTTGATAGCCAAACCGGACTTGGTTGTCTTTATTGCGAAAGCAGTGAAATTACGCAAGAGTGCTTCTTCACCGTGCAGAAGTGGTGCATAGCAAACTGCAAAAATCAGCATACCGGTGGGTTAGTGTAACCATCTGTTAAAGCACCAAAAAATCAAATATACTCATCGAATGATCATAGAGATGCGAAAAAGTCCTAGGTTAAAACGAACGAAAACGAAGTTGAGTGACATTGGTAATGATCCACGCTCTGAGACTCAAACAATCGACTAAAAACACGTCTACACCTTTCAGACAAGCAGTCAAGTTCCAAGTGGGATTGAATCGATATATATATATATATATATATATATATATATATATATATGTGCGTAATATGCCAGAAAGACGGTTCCTACAACTTGTTTCCATGAGGCACTCACTATTTCTGTTCACAAATGCTCATCACTGCACCGATAAATCAGTCAAACGAATATAACATTCACACCACCTAACCCGATCAACCACAGTCTGTGATAACTGTCTAATTTTGTGCAATTTAGGATTTAAAGCGAATGAACTTGAATGATTCTCATCACCACATTCTCACCTTGTAGGCCTCATGTTACTCACTTGTTGGTGTTGTCCGGTGTTATGTTGGAGATCAGCAGCTAGTTGTAAAGTACAACCGTGCCAAAAGTAATTTAAATGAGTTTTATGTTTAACTGGAATATGTTTTTGCACGTATTCCTGTAATTTCTGAATTAATACTCTAACGACTCGATTCTGTCAGTAATCCCCAAAATTCTATTGTTCGGTCCTAGATCAACGGTTTCGTCACCATAGTGAATAAACGCCTCACATTTTGTCGATTAAGGTTTTGGGATTCAGACGGTTGTCAACCAGACATCACCAGCACTTGAGCACAGGCTTCGCATTCAATCTAGCTGTGTGGCAAGCCCACTCATAAGGGAAGCACCAGACTCGAATTCTTTCCATATTAGAGTTCATCGGTAGTACATTGCCTATTCTGGACCGAAATTTGCATTCCGGTCCCCGTACCGCAACCTGTTCTATAATTTTGCACAACAGATACTGAAGCATTTCTTCGCAAAGAGAGATTGTCTTGCACTCGTGTTAACTCGTCAGCAGATAACCGTGGACTGTACTGCTGGCCAACGTATAATTTCACATTGATTTCCATTGTTTACGTGTACGCACGCAGCTGAAACGATTGTGTTTGGTTATTTTGTGGTTGGGCATGTTGGAGACAGAGCCGGGACGTATTTTTTGCTTGAAAGACTGTTTTGGTGAGGAGTGGTTGCTGTGAAGTAGAACTTACACATGTTTCAAAGTTACTTTTGAACTAAGTCCCAGCGGCCTACCTGAAATTGCGCGATATTCAGGTGTGGGACAGTCAATAAGCGTTGTCAACAAGTTGCTTATGCTTGACACCGGTAACATTGTTTTTTTTGAATTCACACGACCTACGCTGGTTACCACTGTTGGCAAATCAGCCCCCACAAACCCTGAAATCAGCAGATTTATCGTGTGTTATTTCACTAACGTTCTTCTGATTCGAGTTTATATCAGAGAATAATGTTTTGTGTGATATTTATATTCATTTTATTGAGTAAACGTTTTTTGAAATCCCTTCATCACAATTTCAGGTATCCTGTATGAATTGCAGGGCAATTCGTATAAACATCCCGACGAACGCAGCATTTTTGACCATTCAACCCATAGCAGGCCAGGTCACTTTTGCCCACTTTGGAGGCTGTGATCTGATCCAGTCCGGCCCGATAAATAAATCCGATCAAATTCTGCTCTACGGCCTCCCAGTTTTACGTGGCCTGTTTTGTGCATAACATTTGTGACCGCTCTCAGGTTAATTAGGACATTTCTGGCCTCACCTTTCGGTGTGTATCAGTGCCGTTTCATCCTACTAAGACAACCAGTGAAAGTGCATTTCCAGTGAACGTCTGTTATTGAAGATTTTGATAAAAAGTATACTGATGGAGGAAAATATATGTCGCAATAACAGCCCAATGTGGATAACATCTTGTATGTCAAGTTAAAATGTTGTTCACTCCTGACCTCATTCTTAAATATCTCTGACTTTGATTTTGCTCCGGTGGTCCTCCCTAGGCTGATCGAAATAAAACACTGGGGCCAACAGTAAAGAGGGACCTATCATAATGGAGTCTCAAAACCTCGCGATGTCCTAAGCTGACAGACCTCTTAGCAATGTAAAGTGAGTTAAAGATTACATTTTTCAATTCTAACATGTCGGCACTTGGTGGTTACTCCGGTTCACTGGTACTTGCTGACGCAAATCGCGAAGAAAGCCTGCCAATAATGAAACTCTAGTAAAATAAACTAGATTTTGGTTATCCTGGTGCGAACTGCTTAATGTGAATCAGCAGACATGAAGACATCTATAATTCATGTCAATCAAGCAATCGATGACTAATCATCTGCGGTCAAATTTTTATGTTAA
>LOND01000415.1:13632-42193 GCA_014220965.1 Paragonimus kellicotti
TGCAACGTCTGCTAGTCTTTCCCAATGTTTTCATTCGTTCACCTTACGGCAAGCTTCAGGGTCCTTTTTACCGTTGAGTCTGTTAACCGGTTTTACGGTAAGGTCAGCATTGATCAGGTAGTAGACAGCTGTCACTAAGTGATCGACTTTCTTCCTCGATGTGGTCTGATTCCCCCGTAGGAACTGTCATTTGTCCCTTGCTAAACAGTGGAACTATATGTTTTTTTCCGTTCAGTTTTTATTGATTCATTTTCAGTCTTGCAGAGGTTATTAAATTGCCTATTGCAGCTCATCAATTGTTTGTCAGACTCATAGTTGTATTGCCCCGCAAAGTTAGTCGGATTTCATTGAATGTTGTAATTTAACAGAACGATCTTCGTCTGCCGCAGTCTTGATGTTGAACTTGAATCCCTTATCGAGGACATCGTTTTCGTTGTCGGAAGATGCCCGATTAGATAAATTTTTGATTCAGGTATACGTACTATTCGCTCAAACCCCTACGTATTGATAATAGGAACATTTTGTGATGAAACCATTTTAACCTGAATTCCGAATTTCGACAAAAATCCAGTCATCAACCCGACCGACCCAATCCATCTATATTCTAGGATCTGTCGATTTTTACACCTGTCACAAGGTCTACAAAAGTTGAGTGATTCTAAATTTTCCAAGGTCACGGTATTAAGACGCAGTAACAATTCGTAACCAAGAATACGATAATTACAATGGCTGACGAAGAAAGTAAGTTAGAGGCAGAGAAAAAACTTCACACACCTTATGAGTGCACTTTGTAGTTTGCATGAAAAATACCAGCGGATCAAGTTTAAATCTAGCTCCTTTACGGGCTTTGTTTCTGCGGTGGGTCTGTAGTATGGCCTGTATAAAGCCGTGTACCGCTTTTTCTTCCCAAGAGACCAAGTGCTTTCTTTTTAGGGATTAAATATTTTTGAGAGAGGAACAACAGAGATGGCAGTAGAAAGGACTGTCTTCCGTCAACTGAAACGTTTTTCCGTATCATTTGTACAATGCACCTTTTGTTTCCAATAGCAGGCAGTTTGTACTTCAAATTAGACACGACTTCTAACAATTTAGTGATTAGGAAAAATTATCACCCGTACAATAATGCCATGATCTGTAGAGACATCGTCTGTCTCAATCTTCCCGTCCAAATGTTACCTATGATTATTCTGACGAAATCTGTACATCCTTGCCTGAGTAAGTTAAAGTAAACATAACGCATCGCGGCTTCGAGCAGCCAGTCCACAAAACAATATAAACGTGTTGTTCAAGTACCACTGTTCATTATTAGTCTACTTCATTGCCGGTGCCAGGTAAACGCCAGGTTCGACTACTGTTATACATGATAAAACTACTGAAAATCATGAACATGGTCTAAAATTGGGCCAAGAAAAAAAGGCAAACAAATTTGCTGACATAAATAGCACTAGTCGTTGAGGATACTTCACCGACCCGCAAAATACGAAGTGGTCAGTTTGTTCTTGGTACGTAACACCAGCTGGCAATTAGTTGTGCCCATTCAGCCTACTTTGTTTGTTTACCTGCGTGTTTTTGTGGGAGCTGCTAATTGCTTGAATGTGATCATCAGTAGTGAGATTGCAAAGATAGGCGTCCCGTCCATCAACCTTCGACACAATTGGTTAAGACCTTACACTCAAGGACGGGTATGCGTTACGTCTGTGCGTTCCATCTTGCGAAGAATGACCTAACGAACAGAGACTGTTCGTTGCTTATCGACGAGTGAGAGCAGGGCATTTTGTGGTAATTACTAGCCCTGACGTGAATACTCGTCATCACCATTAGATATCTCGAACTGTACCAGTGTGAAGTCGGAAGTCGACTAAACATAGTGATTAATTGGTGACGAGGCATATCCTCGTCGACTCAACACAATTCCGTCGTTGATGGTGAAATGATAGGGATCATTCACGGTTACTAACCTCGTCAGCCGTGGCTTTCAACAGCGTTAAGCTTCGTCTGTACGAGAAATGAATTAAGTATTGAGTACGCACCGATTTTCTTTTTGTTCCACTTTTTGTAAAAGGATGTACACTACGGTTTTTATTTCTTGTTATGAACATGTACATGCAACCACAATTCAAAAGGCATCGTCTGCGTGTTAATCTATTGTGACATTCACACGTCTGAGGAAAAGTTCGATGATGTACAAAGCTATTGCCATCTAGAATCATCGCTAATGGACGGACTATTTCAATCGGTCTGGCAAGCAGTCTGCACGGAAGTATAGATGAGTGTGTGACGTACGATAAACTAATTGAACGTTGATGGACTAATTAATGAAAATCGACGGCCAACTGAGATATAATATTTTCAACAGCACGCGAGCCAGCATTTCAGCATAAATTACTTCATAGAACAGCGTACTATGTCCAACCCGTCTGATACTTTTTAGATAAATCCAGGAAACTGGTGGTCATAATAACCCAATAAAAAAGTAAAGAGGATGTAATTAATCAAAATATAATAGAAAGAGCCCGGTGAACAGCATAAAAATTAAGGTCAGCCTTATGTCTGGTTTCTGGAAGCATCCCATCCATAGGAAATACACACTGTGTCAACCGCCCACAATACTGAGATGGTTTCCAAGTAGGGTTCAAACCCAGTAAATAGTGTTTACTGGTTAGCAATCATGGATCTGGAGTTCTAATCTTCGCGCTGACATGAATGTTCATTACTATGGAGCTCTAACAAAATTGAAACTCGAGTCTACTGCTTCTTTTCGGAAGTGACCGACTGGATTGTTTGTTCGAACGTCGATGCTGTAATCAAATGTTATTTGTATTCAACCTGAGATAATGAAAGTCTCTTTCCTGACTAAAAACCAACACCTACAGGTGCAGGTGGCCATCTGTGTCCAGGACAAGTGTCGAATCACCCCTGTTGATGGTATCCCCTTTGGCCAGACCACTCTGAAAGGCCTATTGCACCGGGAGAAGCGAACAGAATCCGACTGTTGTTCTCACATAGTAGATCAGCCGGAAGAGCAGAAAGAAACTGAGCATTGACTGCCTATGCGGACATGCCGAGAATGGAAAGTATTGGCAAGAACCGGGACCATAAACCTGACGACCGTTAACATCCATACTGTTTGAGGCAAAATGCGTGTCTGGCTAGATTGCAATAAACGACGCTTCTCCTGGATACGTCCGGATCCTCATTTAGAGATATTGAATATAGCCGGGTTATAGACTTACCTCACCAGTGATACTTCTCCGCCTACAGTGTTATCCTGCCCACCTACAAGCTAATCGATCAAATTGTGAATTCCCGTCCGCACAGTCTGACCGAAAATTGCACACCACTTTATATAAATAGGATATGAATCTGTTGTGACAGATACAGTTTGCTGGACGAAGTGAAGCTGACCGTAATACTACAGTATAGACTAATAACCGCAGGCACTCTGTCGGAGGTTGTGCAATCATGTCGCAGGCGGACACTTTTATTTAAGCGAAATAAGGGCGAACAAGCTGAACATCAATTGAAATAAAATTTATTTCAACTCTTCGAATGCGTTGTTTTCATTCGGAAAACAAAACAATAAATGTTACAGGTTGTGCGTAGCCTGCGAGATTACCAGACAGTTTTCATATAAATTTGTCACCTCGTATCTGGCTTACACGTTTGAAACGTTGTAAGTGACTAGCCCAGACCGAGGCCCATTAATTTACTACGCCGTTGTTTCAGCCAACTGAGACAGCTTGCTAGTTAAGGTTCGGTCAGATGCGTCTCACTCCGTTCACCCTCAGTGTTAATAAGTTGACTATTCCCGAAACTAGTGTTGTTTCTTTTGTGCCAGTAATTTGTCTTATTCATCAACCCGTTTAATTGTCAAAAACTACCACAATAGGCCCACTCACACCTATGAGAGTCGGCTGCAATAAAAACTGACTTTCAGTACCGTTAGGTCGCATAACTTGTTGTTTGTTGCAGTAGAGAGTAACTGTGAGAAAATAGCAGTGTTTACTCATGATACATTGTCTCATACAGTTGAGATTGTGGTCAGGCACGATCGTAACAAGCTCATGAAACTAGAAATAACTCACATTTGAGGTTAACTGATGATGATAGGTTCTTTAACGAGTCGTCGCATTGTGCTTGGTTGCATAATCGTAACTTATTCGTTACGTACTACTGACTAAACATTAAAATGTTGTGTTAGTGATCGGTTGTTTGGCGAAGTTAGCATTCGGATTGTAAACATTTCGTCGCGATCCAAGTTAACGCCATCAGTTTGACGATAGAAGCGTATAAGTATGATGCTGGTACAGTCTGATGAATGCCCGGCTTTATTTACAAAACTAGAATGGTTTGTGACTCGATGTTCATAACTAGTAGATGAAATGAGTAATTCTTTCTAGTGCTTGACGTTTGATTGGGTTGCTTACGGCTTCTTCGCTGTTGAACATTGTCTGGATCTGTTGCTTACTTTTGCGCCTTTACGGTCAACCTGAATAATTGAGGTTGATTCAGCCACATGTTGATGTTTGCTCGTGTGCCTGTGTACGTATTCTCAAGATTCTTTTTCGCATTGAACTGCTGTCTTTTTGATTGTGATAAATCTGTCTACCAGTCCGACTGATTAGTACCAGGGAGTCCGTTTCAGCTTTTCATAGATTCAAACATTGAATTTGAAGTAGGTGGACAGACATTGTTGCATTTCATTGAGTTGGTCGGAAACTGTATGCTGGTAGTTAACGCAGACTTCATTTGGTCAGATCGTGGTCAATGCATTCAGAGACTTTTGTGAAGCTAAGCAAAACCACGGTTTCGAATTCTTTTACTTTGACTACATTCGGATAATCACAGCGTTGCCGAAGATTGCTGATGGATTACTAGGAACCATTCAGTATTACACCTTAGTCACTTCCACAGCTTTTTTTAAAGAGTCTTTGTAGGGATACCATACAGGGCTATTGTGATCTCAGTAAGAAAACGTCACATTGTTGGCTTGATGGTCTGAATAATTTAAGTTTTTTGCAACGTCTGCTAGTCTTTCCCAATGTTTTCATTCGTTCACCTTACGGCAAGCTTCAGGGTCCTTTTTACCGTTGAGTCTGTTAACCGGTTTTACGGTAAGGTCAGCATTGATCAGGTAGTAGACAGCTGTCACTAAGTGATCGACTTTCTTCCTCGATGTGGTCTGATTCCCCCGTAGGAACTGTCATTTGTCCCTTGCTAAACAGTGGAACTATATGTTTTTTTCCGTTCAGTTTTTATTGATTCATTTTCAGTCTTGCAGAGGTTATTAAATTGCCTATTGCAGCTCATCAATTGTTTGTCAGACTCATAGTTGTATTGCCCCGCAAAGTTAGTCGGATTTCATTGAATGTTGTAATTTAACAGAACGATCTTCGTCTGCCGCAGTCTTGATGTTGAACTTGAATCCCTTATCGAGGACATCGTTTTCGTTGTCGGAAGATGCCCGATTAGATAAATTTTTGATTCAGGTATACGTACTATTCGCTCAAACCCCTACGTATTGATAATAGGAACATTTTGTGATGAAACCATTTTAACCTGAATTCCGAATTTCGACAAAAATCCAGTCATCAACCCGACCGACCCAATCCATCTATATTCTAGGATCTGTCGATTTTTACACCTGTCACAAGGTCTACAAAAGTTGAGTGATTCTAAATTTTCCAAGGTCACGGTATTAAGACGCAGTAACAATTCGTAACCAAGAATACGATAATTACAATGGCTGACGAAGAAAGTAAGTTAGAGGCAGAGAAAAAACTTCACACACCTTATGAGTGCACTTTGTAGTTTGCATGAAAAATACCAGCGGATCAAGTTTAAATCTAGCTCCTTTACGGGCTTTGTTTCTGCGGTGGGTCTGTAGTATGGCCTGTATAAAGCCGTGTACCGCTTTTTCTTCCCAAGAGACCAAGTGCTTTCTTTTTAGGGATTAAATATTTTTGAGAGAGGAACAACAGAGATGGCAGTAGAAAGGACTGTCTTCCGTCAACTGAAACGTTTTTCCGTATCATTTGTACAATGCACCTTTTGTTTCCAATAGCAGGCAGTTTGTACTTCAAATTAGACACGACTTCTAACAATTTAGTGATTAGGAAAAATTATCACCCGTACAATAATGCCATGATCTGTAGAGACATCGTCTGTCTCAATCTTCCCGTCCAAATGTTACCTATGATTATTCTGACGAAATCTGTACATCCTTGCCTGAGTAAGTTAAAGTAAACATAACGCATCGCGGCTTCGAGCAGCCAGTCCACAAAACAATATAAACGTGTTGTTCAAGTACCACTGTTCATTATTAGTCTACTTCATTGCCGGTGCCAGGTAAACGCCAGGTTCGACTACTGTTATACATGATAAAACTACTGAAAATCATGAACATGGTCTAAAATTGGGCCAAGAAAAAAAGGCAAACAAATTTGCTGACATAAATAGCACTAGTCGTTGAGGATACTTCACCGACCCGCAAAATAAGAAGTGGTCAGTTTGTTCTTGGTACGTAACACCAGCTGGCAATTAGTTGTGCCCATTCAGCCTACTTTGTTTGTTTACCTGCGTGTTTTTGTGGGAGCTGCTAATTGCTTGAATGTGATCATCAGTAGTGAGATTGCAAAGATAGGCGTCCCGTCCATCAACCTTCGACACAATTGGTTAAGACCTTACACTCAAGGACGGGTATGCGTTACGTCTGTGCGTTCCATCTTGCGAAGAATGACCTAACGAACAGAGACTGTTCGTTGCTTATCGACGAGTGAGAGCAGGGCATTTTGTGGTAATTACTAGCCCTGACGTGAATACTCGTCATCACCATTAGATATCTCGAACTGTACCAGTGTGAAGTCGGAAGTCGACTAAACATAGTGATTAATTGGTGACGAGGCATATCCTCGTCGACTCAACACAATTCCGTCGTTGATGGTGAAATGATAGGGATCATTCACGGTTACTAACCTCGTCAGCCGTGGCTTTCAACAGCGTTAAGCTTCGTCTGTACGAGAAATGAATTAAGTATTGAGTACGCACCGATTTTCTTTTTGTTCCACTTTTTGTAAAAGGATGTACACTACGGTTTTTATTTCTTGTTATGAACATGTACATGCAACCACAATTCAAAAGGCATCGTCTGCGTGTTAATCTATTGTGACATTCACACGTCTGAGGAAAAGTTCGATGATGTACAAAGCTATTGCCATCTAGAATCATCGCTAATGGACGGACTATTTCAATCGGTCTGGCAAGCAGTCTGCACGGAAGTATAGATGAGTGTGTGACGTACGATAAACTAATTGAACGTTGATGGACTAATTAATGAAAATCGACGGCCAACTGAGATATAATATTTTCAACAGCACGCGAGCCAGCATTTCAGCATAAATTACTTCATAGAACAGCGTACTATGTCCAACCCGTCTGATACTTTTTAGATAAATCCAGGAAACTGGTGGTCATAATAACCCAATAAAAAAGTAAAGAGGATGTAATTAATCAAAATATAATAGAAAGAGCCCGGTGAACAGCATAAAAATTAAGGTCAGCCTTATGTCTGGTTTCTGGAAGCATCCCATCCATAGGAAATACACACTGTGTCAACCGCCCACAATACTGAGATGGTTTCCAAGTAGGGTTCAAACCCAGTAAATAGTGTTTACTGGTTAGCAATCATGGATCTACATGAATTCATCGGCGCTCATATTTAATCGCAGCTTTCACATTCAGTTACGTATTATTTAATTGGAAACATTTCAAATATTCTGTCAGTATTATTTTTAAAACGGAATTTGCTTTCATCTGCATTTCGTTATATTCCACTCATTGCGCGTTTAGACTTGAGTGCCATTAGCCTTCAGAAGCATTTCAAATATGTTTATACGGCCTTTTCAAGTTAATATCGTGATCGATTGTAAACAATAGCCAAAAAACAAAACCATTCTTAGAGTAAAGTTATTTTACTTGATAAGGGAAAATCGATTCCACTACATATCTTACCTGGATATCCGAGGGCGTATCTTTAGCTTCACTAGTATGGTTGCTGATTAGTAGTCGATAGGTAGGTAGATATTGTTTGGGCATCTCTAAGCAACCACTCTCGAGCTAAGCGGACAGCCCAGGCATTAATTTCAAGCTAAGGTTGCTGAAGATTTATGTGTGACTATACTGTCTTGGCTCATATGAAGTCAGTAATGAGCAGTGGTCAACGCGATTGTTTCATGCGAACGTGGACCAGAGTTCAACTGTGGTTACAAGGGGTTACATTTTTCAGTCACATCACATGAACCCTCAGTTTTGGTAGACCGGCAGTTGAAGTTCAAATTGGACGATCACACTGCAATGCGCTCGACAGATCGTCATCATACTAACTGACATTCACGACAGGGAACTGTCGAGTGGGGAGTAGTTATATCAACTGGAGAAAGGTCGGGCCAAATACGTTTCAGCCGTTTGTTCAGATTCCGGTCAGAACCCACATGCTTGTTTAACAGCTAGCTGCCTGTATCACAGAAACACACTAGAAACTCCGGACAGGATGTCCACATTAGTGGCAAAACGTGGCAACAACACGTGTGTCAAATGCGCTTCCCAAACCGAAAGCAAACAGAGATCGACAAGTAACTAGGAGCTAAGTGAAAGAGTGCATCTTGAAAATTTCAGTCTACTGTGTCCAGCAAAACCACCACTAACCCCACGGAGAATGTAGAATATAACTGAACCTGGGAAAGTACTCAGGTAGAAAACGTCAACCACCTGCAATTGCCCAGGTGAAAATGTGATTTTAATTTTACAAACAGAATACTTGAGGAAAGCTATAAAGCCGGTTAATATGAACCTACAAGACTAGATTGTAGTTTGAATTCTAAATTTTTTTCTACTTAACTAGTGGTTGGTCGCTACTTCCGTCCAAACTATAACGTTTATAACGACGTTCAGCAATCTGTTCAACCCGACATGCACATCTTTTTGAATCGTTCTGTTCAACCTGCGATTTCATTTTGCAGTGAATCATCTAAACTCTGCTTCCACTATAAGATATTTCATAAACCTTTACCCTCACTGATTAAGTGGTATGTTGCTGAATACCAGTTATAAGTAAAAGTAGTCGGTTATAACCAATGTGAATAGCATGATCGGTGATGCATTATTATGCCCGTGAAGTTTCCAGAGAACAGATTCCACATACTGCTTACCTGTGTTAATTAGATATTGATTTGTCAAACCGGGATGATCAACGTCGTGGACCGCAGAGGCGAAGATCACGGCCAATATTTCTAAATCGCTAAACACATCCTGGGAATATGAGAGAACACAGAAGTGTGAATAACAGATCAGGTTATGCTGTAGAAAATGCTCATGCACGATTTCAGTTAAAAACGTCTTCTCTAGCGTTTGTGCATAGTGTAACTTGAATATCAATCAGTCGTGCACCGAACGAGACATCACGGGCTAAATAACATGTGCAATGGTCTGTACTTTATGTATTTCGTTATGGGCAGCAAATAAAGCGGAACAGACGAGCAGCGTTGTGCGTTGAGACCGTATTTATTACTGTGCCGCAAACCATTTTACCTTCTAACAAAGCTACAGGCAATATCTTACCGTTGGGAGTAGGGCAATACCTATCCAAATGGTGTAATTAACAGGCGTGGATTACATACAGTTAACTGCTGAAATCATTACGGTTAAGACTGTGAAGCTCGTACGAAGAAGTTAGGCATGGTTGCCACTTTAACAATCTCGTCATTGTGACAAGTGGTGGGTAGGGTGCAAGTTACTAACAGCAAACTGCGACACTTTGTCACGTCACTGCTCGCGCCCAGTGCCTGGGGGGAATTAGAACAATTCTGAATCAGTCACATTCTGCATGAAAGTCATAAACGTTTTCTGTTTATGTATCAACTATGATGGTAAACCACTTCTCATGGCTCCGGAAGCCTTCTCAGAATTTCGCCTTCTTTCTCGTTTCATTATGAGTGACTGTATTGCACCTACAAGTGGCTTAGCAGCAACTTCCCAGTTCAGTCGTATGAACAGCTTTCGGATTTCTTTATCAAGGGAAAAACATTTCAAAGCATTGCTTCTCTCATCATTAATTAAAACAGCGTTGCCGGTCAGTAAACGTTCGTGGGGTCACTTGGTCTTTGGAAACTCTGTGCCACTGTTGCTGTGAGTATTACACCACACACAGTAGAAACGTAAGCTAAAGTTCCCACCAACGGTCCTGAATATCTCTAGCTTGGTTACAACTAGCAGCTCATAATTGGAGGTATTTGTGTGTATTCAGGACAAAGGTAGGATTACACAGGTTTATTGCAATTTAGTCGGATGAGCGACTTTTGTCAGCTTGTAGCACCCAGTGGAGGGGAATGACACCGATCAACGTCGTATTGACGCTGGCTCATCTTCGCGACGGAAACGTCAGGGCAAACAGTGAACCCACTTAACTGATAGCAATCGTTTCGGTCGAAGTTGGAAATGCTAGCAACCACATCCTGCCCACGTTTCTGAGCCCACGCCTGAAGCGAATTCCACGAACACGTATCCAAAAAGAGAACAAACTGTAAAACGTGACAAATCGGCAAAAGAAAAAGATACTGACAAAATCGATAACAGCGGATTTAGCAAAACTGGTGCCGAACAGGATAAAACGTTTCCGACCGAACGATAAATACCACGTTCTTTAAAACGGTTGAATGAACAGAGTGCAACAGACGAACAGCGTTTGGCCGTTTTTCTTGTTGATCGACATTATCTACGTTAACAGATATTTCTTGATCAAGCGTTTCAAAAATTCTGCCTTATTGATAAATCTACGGCGCATGATTGTTAGCCACAGTCATTTGTTTCCATAGGGCATCAGGAGCTGATGCAAACCGCCGAACTGACTAGAGTGAGTTAAACCCGTTCCATCCGATACCTGTCCTGAATGTACGCGGATACCCACTTATGAGTACTGGTTTTGGTATGTGGCTCTACCGTTTAGTTCAATTACGTTAGCAATGACTTAACCATTCAGCGATATTTAGGACATTTCAAAAAACATGATTATGACAACTGGTTACCGTTGACAAGCTGTCGTCAATCTGGTTTTAACGGATGATAAGAAGCAAATGAATAACCAATAAATTTCACGTCATCTGGAATAACATTCTCAGAATTCAAACTCCAAACAAGAAATATGGGTGAGAGACATCTGTGACTGATAGCCTGGTTTGCTGTTATTATTCGATGGTACTAGCATTGTCAGCTATATTATGCATGTACAACTTGACCCATTTCACTCAGGGCTGAAATGAGAGGTCGCATTCTTACTTTGTAATAAATGTGTGAACTTTATTTTCGCAAGGGACAATCTTTCGGGGTACAAAAAGTGAATCGTTACTAGTCTGTCTGGTTGGTTTGACTCCACGTATTACCGAGACATCTGCAGTTCAAAATAGCTCAGTACATTTTTATTCTTCTGTGCTTGCCTACTAAAACAGTTGCGTGTGTTGTCCAACTCCCACGCTTTTCAGCGCACCGTATTTTTACAGCTTGTGAACATTAATGGAGGTTGAACATTGTAGTCACCGGAGAAGTTGGAAACGCATTGAAAAGCTGACGCGGATTAACCCTGTTGAGCAAGGATTGCGCAGACGTCACAGAATACGATCACTTGTAGGATGTCATTTTATGCAACCCTGCTAAGCTGATAATGTCGGTCTGATTGAACGTTAAGAGCAACTTCGGAGATCAAACGTGCACGCCCTTTATCCATGCTCCCTGTGTATCGTAAGGGTTCTGAAATACTTATTGTTTCTTTAAGTAGGTAACGTAAAGGGTGTTATTCTTGTACTCGGGACCAAGATGGTAAGAATTACACTGATAATTCAACCGACTTTTGAGGCAGTGAATTTTAAAATTTCTGCAATGTCAATCCGGAGTTCGACTCTTATTGAAGCCATAATTGCTACAGCCATGGATACGGGATAGTAGTTGATAGGCTGAATAACAGTCTTCACTAATTAACAGTACGCTCATCCAAGGCACACATTTACAACTCAGTAGGTAAAACCCACTATGTGATATTACGCCAAGGACAGTAGTTGATTTGCAGCCGCAGTCAAACTTACAACCACAGGACAGATCAGTGACTAAGTAAAATTGATGGAATGGTCGCCGTACTAACTGGTGCGAGTGACGTCCCAGAAGACAATGGTTACAGTACGTGTGAACCGGCATCTGTTCTGTTTCCTTGCAAAATGCTTCAAAACACTTACTACCTGATTTACTCAGTCAGCTCATGAAACCTGTTCTTGTGCGATCGACCTTCCAAGTTGTTCGTGTTCCTTACTGTACCGTTACTCGTTGATAGCCACATGGACATTCGGTTTTTCACATGCGGAATCTGTATACTAAGACAGTTTAGCCGGACTGGAAATGAAAGTGATTCAGAGTAGATGAAAGTAACATGGGGAGAATGTTATATCGTCACATGTGTCACTTCTGATATTACAGTAACCAAAGTACTTATGGCAATCCACCGTAGCATGAAACACCCTCGGAAAGAGCAATATTGTTTCCTCGGTAGAACAATGTTTCTTCTTTGAGGAGTATCTTAATGCAAATGAAATTCGACAGATAGAAATGCGGCACTAGGTGTGAAAACGTTGCTCTTCCAGAACCGCAGATAAACTGCAGATTCTAATCCAAACTTCTTTGCCTGAAATTACCATAGTTCCTTGCTGGAGGTACGATATTAAGAGACCTTCAGTTGTAGGTTGTTGTGGCCATTAATAACCAGTATGTAGTGTTCTAAATTCATATGTTGAGTCAATTGAATTGAAAGGTTGAAAAGAAACAAAAACGTAGTGTTACGCCATCCAGAAATTGGTGTCATTAAACAATTGGCTAATGTGCTCTTTCCGATACTGTCAGGATACACACCTCCAGAAAGAAGCCACAGATATACTTTATCACCAAAATGATACTGCTTTCATTGTTTTATCTCGGCTTGAGATTAAGTAACTGAGCTCAATGTCATGAGGTTTTATTTTAGAAATGTCTTTCAGTTAGTTTTTCTTTTTGAATTAACTGTAAAACATTAGCCTGATGTGGTCTACTCCGATCCGTTTCCCAAATGAATGAGTTTTGTTCGTACTGCGATCGTGTCATTAGAGTTAACCAATTTAGGTGCTTATATTCTGAAACGGAATCACTGTAATCCCAAAAGGTTAGTTCTCAACTGTATCATAGATCATTTGACGGGCATTGATTTCAGTACCTCCAAACGGCTAACTGTTGCTGGATGAATCTTAGGTCAGCGACTTAATCCGAAGTGGATCAGAGTTTGGCTGGTCGGCATGGTGTTTTCGCGTTGCATGCAAATAGATTCAAGAGTTTAATCTTTTGCTGTAAAGGGCTGGACTCGTCTTGTGCTTGGAAAGTATTATCACTTTGACGGAGCTTTCTAATGCAAACAATTTCGCTGTTCATGGAAATGTTTTTTGGAAAGGAGTGTTTTATCCGGAGGGAGCATTGCATTCGAATCGGAGAGTTTTGATAATTCATATGTAGTTTTAGTTAGTACAGTGTGATGAAGTATTATTCAGACTACCGTGCTTTGATACTGCAGCCCTGCAACCTGGGTTGTTCATATCAATATCATCAATCCGCACATATTGCACTGGTCAAAACAGAGACGTGTACAGATCAAGATTCACCCTTCCTCTTAAAACAAACGAGAATTACCAACAACAAAAGCATAACGAACAGAAGCATCTAACTGGATAAAAGAGTGGTGAGGGATGGTTAGTATTAGTAATTTGGTTCGGATCTGACTCTCGGTCGCTGCCGGTTGCGCTATTTGCGTGTGCACCGATTGAATTTTTAGTCACTCAGACCGCATGAAGTGGTGGGTTGGTTTCGATATTGCACTGTTTGATCTCTACCAAATACCGCTCATTCATTCGATTCACACTTTACTTAACAGCATAATCGTATCTAGCTTGATATTCCGATCTTCATGTACCATAATTTGCTGATCGATTGGAATGCGGAAGGCGGACTGACGAGTCACGTGTTGGCCACCGGAAGTTGGATGGAAGAGCACGCATATGGGGATTTCGACATGGGCGAATCCACAACGGTATGGGCGTTTTCGTAATGCAATGTGATAATGACTCGTTACGTGCTTGAGCTACCACTCGACCGACGGAACTAAATGGGCTGGACTTCCTCCATATCATCGTCAGTGGTTACCGCAAGGACAGGTATTATCAACACTGTCCCTTCCGAGTGACCATTTAGTTCAAAATGATACTTCTGTGACTGACCCGTGCAACTCTGTTACCGAGTGTATGTCGTTATTTCAGGACATAAAAGCAATATCATGGTGACTTCAGTGGACTTTTTCTGTCCGTCAATAGGCGGTATTGTTGAAATGTTGTTCAATCATACAGAGAGGTGCAAACCATAGTGGGCTTATGTGAACATAGATTATTACAGTACGGTACAACAGTAGTCACCTGGGCGATCGATATGGAAGTGCATGCGTACGTAGAAAAAGTACAGCTTATCAACAGCGCGAGGTCAGGTCAGAACATGATAACGCACGACAACCGAAAGGGCTCAAAAGCATTGTTCGTAAGCGTTAATGCGCATGTATGGTTTGTGTGGACTGATCACGGAATACCACTCCGTCTGCCGTTTTGTTCACGACCGTATGTTCACTTCGCAAGCCCTTTCAATGAGGTTCAAGCATATTTGTCAAATTGGCTGTGAACACCATGCTTAGAAAGTTCAAAAGAAAATGTCAACATCACTCGTGCGGCTAGGCAGACCAGTACTGGAGTCCAGCGAACAGTTCTTCCCATTACGTCACCAAAACATTAATACCTAAAGTTTTACAAAGTACTAGTGAGCTTATGTCATGCTGGACCACTGTGTAAAACTTTTCAACTCTAGGGTGGGTCGACAATTTCTAGAACATAGTATTGATTTGTGGGTTATTCGAAGCGGCTGAATTAATCTTCAACAAAGAAGAGAATAGCTGTTGCCATTATAGCAGTAATAGGAACATCAAGATGATTTGGCTGTTCATTTCAGAATAGATACACGAACGTGTTAGGAAAAAACTCACCACTGAACAGAACTTAAAAAACTAGAGGTTGACAGGCCGTGCGAGTGCGGAGATCCTACTGAAAAAAGCTCAGTCGGTGAAATCTGGCAGTTTCCGAGCGGTGTCGATGGAATGCCAACTTTCACTGGCAACGGTACCTTCCTCTCCATTGTTTACTTTATGAACACGGCGATTCAAAATTATTGGTTACTTCTGAGATTGGGTCTACACGCAGTACACAAAGAAAATATTTTTTGGCAGAAACTGACGAACACGTACGGAGTGCCGTCCAGCATACAGTGAGGAAATCATGACTACTGCATTGTTCATCAGCAGATGCCCGAAGAAATTTATATTCGCTCATACGGAGAAAAATATGGAAATGTGTGACCTGCACTACTTGCAAAATAGCGTCCACTGATTTACAAGTTAGACGAAGCTAGTTGCCTACCAACCTACTTGGTCAGCAGATTCAGTATGCTGTGAAGTGCACGTACGCAGCAGTCGATTTGCATTCGCTGTTATCATCCCGGCTGGTTGCAGAAACGCTCAACGTGATACAGACTACTATTTTGTTTCACATGTCGTTTTGAAGTTCAGTTGAAACTGCTGTGATAGTTACCTAGGCAAAACGGATCAATACCTATGTCAGTGAATAGTCAAACGCTTACAAAGTGGTTACTTCAGGCTGTTTCGTAAATCGCAAGTGAAACCAGCAACCGACCGCGAAACTCGGCGCCATCACCTGTCAGGTACTTTTCGGAGACAAATCACAATATGGAAAAGATCAGTTCGTTCAATCGGTGTCTAAACGGCGCCTAAGTCTCAGACTTCTGGCTATTAGCGAGGTTGTACCAATCATGCAAAATCAACCAGTGATGTGCGCATAAAGTTGACGCTTCACGCCGTTCACTTCCGATATCAACCATCATTGGCAGGTTGAATCTAAATTCATCTCATTCAGTCGTTGATGTCAAGTGCCCCTGACATACTCCGCCTGATTTTGGTTTGTGACTGATGAGCAGAACCTAATGTTGGCATCCCGCAACCTTTCTTTGTTTTGTCGCCTCGATGCATGACGTCAAAGTAACGTTACGTCTTAAAACTTTCAGTTGAATAAAAAACAGTCGGAAAACTCGGTCCAAAAGGATGTCAGCTAAAACGACAGTTATACTTCACCCCTTATTCCGCTTTTATCCTGCAAATTTTCATAACCCTATGTATATTTCTAAACACAACTACCAAAAGTCACTAAAAATTAGTTGGTAGGCCAGTAGCGTAAACTGTTTGTATGGGGACAACTGTGACAATTTCGGGTTTGTGATCGAATGTTCTCTAGCCATTAATAAACATTCATTTTACCGGGCTTCTATGCATAGTAAAAACCTTTCAACAAACTTGATCCAAAAAGCTTTGAAGTTTGGTTCCGTATTCCTGACTATTAATCAGTGAACTTGATCGCTTCATATTACGTAGGTTTTGCGCTTCAGCTTACTAATAAGGTGATTTACCTTCGCTTTCTGTTTCGTTATCTTTTCCGAGCGTGCTAGGAATCAACATCCACTTGTAGCTGGCTTATGAATCAATGTACACCCACCCCTACTCTGGATGCCAAAATGAATGCAGTAAACATTTGGTGTCGGTTAAACTCTCGTGACCTATTCTGCTACCTTGACGTGGTGGTCAGGCTTGTGTGCTGTTTTGATCCGGCGGGCTATGCTGACTAGGACTCCGGTCCTTCCAGGTTCAACCCTGTCAGACAGGCCAAAGGGGAGCAGCCAGACGAAAAGCAGTTACACTCATAGGATTGTATGTCGCACTACTGACCGCGTAGGAGTTTAGGTAGTGAGGCACGATCCTATGGGCATACAGCAGAACTATTTTATAGTTGCGGCACTGCTGTCTTCCGTATCAGGAAGAAGGGGGTTAGAAAAGGTACCCTCAAACAAAGAGCACTCCGATCGCCCAACGGTTGACCGTGACCGCCGGCGTATTATCCAATACGGTCGAAAAACATCTATCACCCAAAAGCCCGATGTAGCTTTGAGTACATCCACTGCGCGCAGCAGTGCTCAGAATCAGACATCAATGTCTTATTCACTGCGCCCTCGGGCTAGGCAAGCCCCTCACTGCCAAGTGAGTCAGACTTTTGAGTCATTGGCTCCGGGTAGGGTCCCCAAGAAAACCCTGTATCCTGTTGTCTCGCAGGTCAGACTTTTGATTGAAAACAAGTCAATCATCTGCCACTGTATAAACGACCGGGAAGTAGTAGAAGTTTTCGTTCTCCTGACAGTTATGTTATTCACCCCTTAAGAATTTCTCCTTCTGTTTTGCCTCCTGAGTTTTATATCTTCCATGTGCCTTCGGGCGATAGTTGTTTTCTAAGGCCAAGACAACCGGTAAACATTGGCGCCTTCAATGTCCGCACTCTCCGACAAGTTGGTCAGCAAGCTGCTCTGGCAAGTTTGGTCTAAATTCCGGAGTTTTATGTGTGCTGTTTTCCAGAGACGCCAGTCTACGAGTCTAGCATTCATTCGAGCTGACCTCTAAATAACAGTCTGACCCATCGAACTTCACCAACCTCCACGCTCAAAACTATACGCTGAAACACTTACGCACTGATGATGTCACCTCGTTTGGTGATGAAACGTTTGCAACCTAAATGCCAAGCTCGGCGAACATACCAATACCAAAGTCTCATCACTTCTATTGGTGCTGGTCAAGGTTGTCCGATTTCTGCCTTGTTCAGTTTTGTCATGTATGACATTCTGGCAGGTGAGTTTGAGGGATAAATTGAGCTTGTTGTTGAGCTTCTTTATGGCGCTAGGTTGACCGATCTGGAGTATGCGGATGATAGTCTTACTTAGCCCCTCTGCCGAAGACATGCAGACCATGCTGAACAAGGTGAGTGACCGGGCTGGTTTGTATGGAATGCGCTTCGCACCTTCAAAGTGCAAAGTGTTGCTTCAAGACTGGGGCATTCTTAATATTGCCGGTGATCCGCTTGAGACCAAGGACAGTTTCATTAAGTCGAGTAATACTCTTTCGTCAGCCTTGTAATACTTGTTGATGAGATATCAGCGAGGATAGCAAAGGCACGAGTTGCCTTTGCCAACCTGCGTCATCTGTGGCGTCGAAAAGACGTTCGATTGTCGCTGAAAGGAAGAGTATATAATGCTTGTGTACGTTCTGTTTTGCTCTATGGTTCGGAAACGTGGCCTGTTCGCTGTATTTGACCATCGTTGTCTCCGCCAAATAGCCCACATTAAGTGGACTGATCGCGTGAGCAATGTGGCAGTTCGCCGGCGCGTATTCCGGAACGCTCGGGATGCGCGATCAATTGGTCAACTACTCACGTTGCACAGCCTGCGATGGTTAGGTCACGTACTCCGCATGCCAGCTGATCGTTTACCGTACCGGGCATTATATACTGAGACCACCAACAGTTGGGTGAAACCACGTGGTGGTCATACATCAGCGTGGTTGTGATATATGAAGCTATTCACTGTTCCATTGAGCAGACTGATCAGAAGTCGCTTGCCTGGCTGCAGTCTTCATGATCACTGAAATTGCTGGTTGGTAGTGTGTTGCAGTCACCTGGATACCCGCAATCACGCCATTTCTAAATCTTCCGCTCAGCCTGCTTCTATTTTTCTTTCTTTTAGTTTGTTTTTGAACATTTGAAATTGTTTTAACTTTTTCGGTAGTCTTCAATTCTTCCAGGGTATTTTACGCCACTGTAGAGATCAGCGGCGGCTCAAGCCACAGTGCTTTCTGGCCAGTCTCATGACCGTTATGATGATAGTTATGGTGATATTCAAGGACTTGGTGAACAGCCGTTTTGACACTGCTGGGCCACAAGTGTTATAGCAGATTCGAGGAATGTTATGTGGTTCACGTTATTTGGTCGTTACATTTTCCTCCTTTTCGAGACCGAAATAGAATTGTTACTTATAACCAACACAAAAACCGTATCTACATCAGTGATTATTATCAATTAGATCAGTGTGTTGATCGTACAAACCTTCAAGCAAGAAAATATGCGCTAGTTGCAATAAGGTGAGGCTCGAAAGAACATATGCATACGAAGTGCCAGCCGATGATGGGAAATAAATAATTTAGTTTTTCATTGACAATATGAAATGTCGGGTACTCTTTCAATTTATTATTGGGTGGAATTCGCATACCACCCTTGAGCCAGCTTAATTGTTATAGTATATGGATCATATAGTTCAACGTAGATTGGTTGTCACCAGATGAGTAGATCAGTCGTCGCATGTAATTTGCAAGGTGTATGCGCCTTGAATAAATTGGAATGCCCCACAGATAAATTGAAGCTCATCGTGACGCTAGCTGAAATAAAGGCTCATCTACGGCTATTCCAATGGATTTTCTAGCATTAACAGGGAAAAATTATTCGTTCTGGTGTGAACTGCGTTGATAGGAGAGATATGAATCGTCACATAGCTGACGTAACAAGAAACGAAAAGGTCTGAAGATGAGCGTAACCAAGCGGAAAGATGAAACCGTATTAAGGTAATTCTGCTCCGAGTTTGATAAAGCTGTTTGTGGCCATGATTTACGAAAGTCTAGGCCCTGAGTGGAGGGCTGTGAACACAATTCACCAAGACAAACGCAGGTGTCCATCGCGACCTGTGTGCTTATACCGAAACCTCATTTTAAACTGTACACAGTTGGATTGGTTTTCGGAATTCTGCGAATTGGCCGGCCAGACTTAAGCAGTGTGTATAGTCTGCCGTGTCCTTAACACCTGTTCCAAATCCTTGCTTTCGTCTTTCAAAGTGTTACTGCCTCTGATTGGTAACATTGAGACCAGAAGTTACTAATTGCCAGCAATGTTTGAAAATCTCCCAGCCAGCTACACAAGTTAAAATATCATAAGCGAACATGTATTTTCGATTATTCAATTGTAGTCCTGCATACTAACAGACAACGTTCCAATAAATCACATTTTTTTTACCTGCGCAGTTTGCAAAATATACCTAAAGCTCACCTATCCCAGACGCCCCTTTCAGACGCAGTGCACTTTCGGTCATCAAAGACAGCCGATGTCAAAGGTTCCGATTATTTTGGATATAACGCACTCGAAACTACCAAATTTTGCGCTTTTAATCGAGTAGTGTTTAGAAGTGTGACTAGATTTTGCGAGTACGCAATACTTGCAAGCGTACTCAAATGGACAAAGACGTGTAGATATTTGGGGGTGTTCACGTATTCTCCGGAGAGGTACCTGTTTAAACGGCGAAATAACCAGCACTGCCCGAAAATTTTCCAATAGACCGTCAACCGACATTAAACATTTCACGCCAAAAACAAACGCGCGAACTGATGAACGCTTCCTTAATTTGCGGAAGCGGGAACTGTTCTCTAATTAAAATGCAACTGTGGATCCATGCCGTTGATGTGACAATCACACAGTCTACGGGTACGTCAAAAATAGACACCAAAAGGGATCGACGATATTTTAATTTACTACATAAGCAAGTGGTTGTGGCAAGATCGTTTGAAGTGACCTAATATCTATTGCAAATTGTTAATCCGAATGATGTAACTGCATCGGAAGAAGTCAAATGCTGGTTCCCTCCTTATGGGCGTATTTAACCGGAAATCGACGTCATCATTTTTTGGCAGTCACCCATTTGCACAAATGCAATTCGTTGTGCTTTAAACAATTCATCTGTGTTATGTTGGTCTGTAAAGCACTGGGTTAGGGGCCTTTGCCTGTTTCGAACAAGTTGAAGCGTATTTCTCCACTAAGGTAACGTGAGAGCTGCTTGATAGTTCATGAGATGCAAATGTTACTATCAGTTCTTTCGGGCAAAGATGTGCATATCGCAGGTCACTAACCTCATCGAACTTAGAGAGATGGATCTCTAAATTTGGAACAGATGGACTCAAGTACCCGGAAACACACTAGTGTTCTACCTTGTACAACCACGTATGAAAGCATTTGAATTTTAAGCAGTTGAGAACATCAAAATATACACGAAGAAGAGCGATAGAGTTCTGGTCCAGAAGTATAGAATCTAGAGACCATCCGTTCAAAGATCTATGAATAAAGATGGTTGTGGAATGATTCCTTACCAGCTCATACATGGTCAACGTGATCGACGTCAGGAATTATGCACTTGACATCCATAAAGAATGGATTTTCCCTGAAAAATGTTAGACGATGAAGCAGCCTTTCAGTTGGACGGACTTGATTCAATAGTATAATACCAAGATTTTAAAAACGCAGAACAGTTCAACGCGCAACGAATGGGGTCCAGCCCCAAAACATAGGTTTGAGCTGGGACTTTAGTAGACGAAACGATATCTATTCGCCAATGTTTTCACTGGTAATCTGAAAGGCAACATTTTACCAAAGCTAACCCAATAAAAACACAATAATACCACAAGTTGTCATAAATAGTCACATTGGTACCACTTGTCAATATTAGCATCCCCCTGAACTTAAACGAAGAAAGTCTTAGTACTTATAATACATATCACATTCGTTATTGATGAACGGACGTGGTCCTCATCAGATTCATTCGATTAAAGCTTGCAGTTATGTTGTGAAAATTTATGAATGCGTTTAAGATTGAAGTACAGCTGCTTTACTATAGAGGGAATGTTGATACTGTATCGAACAAGATACAAGAAATGGATCTCGGAGAAACTATAGAGAAGTACAGCTGCTATCACTCGAAAAAGCCCACTGAACTATATATTCATACACTTCTGGATTTAGTCAACCTCGAACCCACTTACCACTGGAGCTTCCGGAGGTTAGTGTATTTACATGGGTTGCGCTTAACACAAGTGCCTCCTCAGAATAATGGCATTTAGACAGTTAACTGATGAATCTGCGGAGGATATAATTGGTGTTCGCGACTACAAATTCGCACGAAAACCGACTGAAAGGGCAAAACTTCGCAGAACACTTGAACATTCATTACTGGAAAGAAAACCGGATAATCTGAATTGTGAAACGCACTTCTAGGCTTCAGTAAATTATAAACTAGACAAAGACGGTTCGTGAAAGATGGGCGGGAATCACAGTTACAAAGTCGCCGGCTGTAGCTGCACAAAGTTAACACCATCGACCAAACTGATCTGGCGGGCAGAGATTTCGAGCAAAGTTTACGTGAAAAATTAGTTCTGATACTAAAGGAAGTTCTTGCTAAATAGAGTGTGTGAACACGCCAATCTTTATTTGGCCATAGTTTGTAATGATGCGCGATACCATTCTAGTGTTTGAAAAGTATTCACTGGAAAACAATATTTAGATAACCAACTATCTCGACTAATTTTTTATTTTCTAGTGCTCAGTTCCCTCGGTGGAAATTAGAACAATGTGAAATGTGGCGTAAAGCAGTGCAGGAGAGAGGACTGACAAAAAGCTGCGAGAGGACGTTAGAAGTCCCCTACGCAAAAAATATAACGACTGCGCTTCTTCAAAACATTTTTCAAGAGTGTGAAGAATTTCATTCGGCCAAAGCATTTAAGGAAAGTAGTGAGCCAAGTTGTAGATTGATATCACGACGTTTTGGGTTTTCAACGTTTATGTGTTTATTTTGTTGCTTGAGGTCGTCAACGCTCTACGATATGAAACCGTGTGGATACTGTGGAGCATGTATCAATATACAGAGTGATTACGTCTAACTAGCCAATCCTCCCAAATCCGGATGTGTATTGAAATCAAGCAGTCAACGCTGATTACGATTCTTCCATGTTTCAATGCATTACTGATTTTGTTTTATGTAGCCACGTTTACTTTGAACGGTCAAAGTATTCACAACTGATGAACACAAACAGCCGCATTAGCATCACAATAAAATTCGTCCACCGGGAGCAATCAGTAAGTTTGTCAATATTTTGCCGAATCGTGATTGGAAGTAGACCGTCTCAGTTCTTGTTACGTTGCTCAACTTGAAGCACATTTCCTTGCGGTCAATGAAACTGCAACTTCCTGACTCATACTGCGTAATATCTATTAAGAAATATGTAGACAGGCGCCAGGCGCACTCAGTTTGATGACCTGAACTGGGTCACAGAGAACTTCAAGTTACGCATGGAGAACACCTCGATTCACTGTAAACAACCCACCAAAAGCCCAGAGCATGTACTTTGTGAGGGCGAAGCTTCTCGTGCAGATTCTTGAACCAGTTGTTGTTACAGTTAAGGGACTGGCCATCGAAAACGATGCTTCCCATTAAATTCACGTTGTCATTAACTAAGGCGGTCTCAATAGGGAAGTGGTTCTTATGAAAAGTGATCACTCTATGAAGCAGCACTATAGATGATAATGTGTCACTTTAACGTAACAAAGGTTTTCACCCATCGAACTTACATAACCAGCAAATGAGCTCTAAAGTTCAGTGTTCAGTTTATCAGATCCCAATACCAAAATATTCAGGTTGAACGAAGTTTTAGAACTCGTCGGAATTTACGCCAGCGGATTGATCGCGCCGCTTATGCTAAGTAGTCAACTGAAAATCATTGTCGCGTTATAACTGTGAACGCGATCTGGTATTTGTATATCAGTCGGGGATGCAGTAATTAAACAGTTTACTAGTAGATAGTTTACTGCTTCATATTTGGCCATCAATGTGGTCGCGGCTACCGAAGTCGGTCTGAGTTTTCGGCTAACGACTTTTGGAAATAGACCGTAGATGTATGGGAAGAAAGATGAGAGTATGTAATTCGAAGCGGGATAAACGTCACATAGATATATACAGAGATTCCCAACACAGTCGCCGTTGACTCTTATTCCTCGCTGGATTCAACAGCGTCCTTAACTAAATGTGATCACTGTCCTTTTGATCCAAGTCATGGAGTGGGGAAAGTCTTGCTGAATTAGGTTTCATTGTGTTAACCTTCACAACCCGCGCCCATTTCATACGCCGACCCACAGCATATATCTTCCATTCTAACCCGTCAACTATAAACAAGGCTCGGCATGGCAAGCGATGATCTGACATTCATAAGAAAGGAAAATAAATTTCAGACTCCAATGTGGCTCTTGTCCAAACCCATGACTATTGTATCTTTTAGTCACAACTGAGAGTTAACCAACATTCCACATTTATTTCAAGCAACTGCGGGAACTAGTGTACTATCGATCTCACATTAGACAACAGAATTATCCCACCTGAACGCTCAACCATCTTCCTTCGTATGTAACGCTTGACAGGCTCGCCTCATCTTGGATGGAAATTTAGAAATGTAATGGAAACCTTATCATACTGTGGTGGATTATCAAGCCGGAGGTGAGAGTATTCCAACACTTGGCGGAATACCTCAACGCGGGGGAGGTCCGTCCAAAAGCCCACAGCGAGCAGATCGGGGACAACGTGGGCGACCGGATGAGTCATCGCTCGACTGGATCGGACCAACGGGCGAGGCATGGCAGGCAAAATAGGATGGACGACCAGATCGGGGGCGCGATTATTCCAACACTCAAAGGAATATCTCGACACGGTCGCGGAATACGGTCAAAACCCACAGTGGATAGATGGCGGACAACACGAGCGACCGGACGAGCCATCGCTCAACAAGATCGGACTAACGGACGAGGAGTGGCAGGCGGAAAACCCCCGATAGAAGGCGCCGATCACACACATAAACCGGGCAGAAGTGCACACGACGTGTGAGCGGAAACCGGGGCGTGTTGTGGACTGGAATTCTGACTCATAAACGCGAGCGCGTGCGTAGCATGGTAACGATCGTGTTGGACAATAAAGATTGTGCTTTATTGGACACTCTGCTACAAGCAGTTTCAAATGTCATAGGTCAGACGTTGCCATTTCCTTTATGTGCAGTTTTTCTCACTTCATATCTCGGATCATAAGTTTCAGGAAATATGCTAGTTGTTGTGATTTGTCCTTCGATGGTTTCCTTCTTAAATTAACCCTCTTTAAGTCTAAACCTTACGATCGTAAGACAGTTAGCATACAGCAAAATATTAATTATAAACCTGTTGACCAAAATGCGGTATTCAATAATAAAAGTAATACTCAAGTAGTTCAGTGAAACTACTGACGTTAACAGTGCACTTATTTGTCCTACCGATGCATCAATTAAGCTGCATTCCCCCCAAAACCATTGTATTTTCTGATACATTTCATGTAACCTCAATCGTCCAGGTATAAAGTCAACACATTTTATGTGCACCGAATTCAGTTTACTTGAATATTTAAAAGAATTTCTGAATGCTGTCTTCATGGTTCGTGCATTGCACTTGGAAACATGGTGGAATTTTTTGTACCTTACAGTCAAGTTCACAGAAGAAGAGAGTGGATTTGTCGGAACGACGCACATGCGTATGTATGCACCGAATGAGGAAGCGGCATACTGACAATTGCATCTTAAGCACCTACTAGTTCAGTATCGGCAGGGACTACACCGACATTACACATTCATCCTTATCTCTGTATGCACATAATATGTGTATCTGTATGTGGACGCGTTTGTTGTTTGTTGGTTGAGCCTGACCGATTAAACTCAGCTGTTCAGACTGTTTTTCCCTTTGCACCTTCGTGAAAATAGGCCATAAATCTGAAACATCCTCAAGTTGTTCCCAATGTTCCTGGTTTGTTGATTCCTACAGACCAGAGAAACGTTTAATGGTTTGCACTTTGGTTGTTAGTCAAGGAAACCACTGGGAAACTTCTACTATTCAGTAACTGATTTTAAGTGTCTATGCAGACTGATAATCGATTAAGCGGACGAAACTCTCGGGGCTTGTATATTTTGTGAAGACTTAGATTAACTCTTTTGTCCAACACTACCAAAGATGCATTAGAGGAGATTATTACAGATAACACGACAACAAACTCGTGTTCTAACATGCGACCGGATTTTAGGATCTTTGATTAACTCGTCGTTTCGTTGTTTGTCGTTCTTCACATGAACGTCACCTAAACCATTTTCTTTTATAAAGATGCGTACACGCTGGTTGATATCTCTAACAGTTGGCACACAGATGAATCAGAATATCGACAATTCTCTCCTCTGGTCGGTACAATTATGTGAATGGATTATAGTAAAATAGGATGTCAACGAGGCTTACCAGAAAAGCACCAGGTCACTAGTTAATCAGTTTGAAATGGCTTGATTAGTCTGGTACGCCACGCCTACCTGCCTAGGTTGGCCAGCCATCCGACCGAGGGTAGATGAAGCTCCTGAACACACTAATTTGATAAGTAATACTGTGGTGGGCGGACTGATTCTGATAGACTCAGCTGCACCGTGTTTTCTCATACGGACAGTCTTTAGTAGGCTATTTAGGAAGCACGAGACCACTTGAAAGGCTGAGTCAGTGTTCACGTGACGCTAACTTTGAGTCGAATGAACAAGGAGAGTACCCTTGTTCAACTGGGTATCACCATGCCCCAATTAACCTAGGTGGTGTTCCCTAATTTGTCTCAGAAGCCGCCTCGATAGTCGACTGATATGATGTGCCTCAACGAAACGACAGTAGGAGGCAGATATACACGGATGAGGTCTAAACTAACAGTCTGTTTCTGTTGAAAAGCTGGAGAAATGGGGATGGAGTGGACGGAGTTCAGCTGTGGTAATTTTCCGGCTGGTAATATTTTTTAGCCAGTAAACACGAAAACTTTCAAACCGGTTCCCAACAGTGTTGAGGCCAGTTCACATTTAATTATTCGACATTTCCTCTTAAACCAAGCTCATCGAACCATAACCAGGTAAGTAAACAAATTTCATTGAATGATCCGACATACGAGTTTCCTCTAAATTTACAAGAATACATTAACATATTATTTTCTTGCCAATAGACTGCTTCTGTCTTTGGTTACTAAGGCTAGCGATAGTCTTCTATGTCCGTTTGTAACTGGCCAAATAACCTATGGATAGCATACTCTGCCACCTGAAGTCGTCAACTGACCTTCCCTACATAGAATCACAACTCCTTGAGAGGTGAAGTTTTACAGTTATCAAAGTCATTCGGAGCTGCCATTTTCCCTCAGCGGAAATCACCTTGATCGACTACTTGTAGCCGTCTTGAAATCAACGGCATCGCCCATTCACCTCCACTAGTTACCTACTTTAGCAGACACGACACGTCGTACCTACATTTTCGGCCGTGATCAGCTTTTAGTATGTTTATTTAGAGCTGACATGATTGGGATTTCGCGTATACAGCTTATGGAATTCTCAGATATATAATTACGTCATAGTCAGTTTCGTCATTTTTCCATCAGATCAAACCTACCAAACGAATTCCTTAAAATGCTTACTTAAACGATGGATAGTAAAGCCAGTTAGAAATCACATTATGACCAAAAGCTACTGAATCACCTGTATATGGTGAATACACGTAGTGATGTGTATATTTGCGTCAAACGGTTCTTTCCGTCCGTTCCAAACGGAGGTTCCGGTTTACCTAAGGATACAGTACTCGCAGTAAGGACTAACCTATTAGGATACTCATCATAATAATTCCTTCCGAGAAATCTGCACAATCGCCTTAATGTGAGAATAACTCAACTGATTGTTCGGCACGAAAGTGAAAGTTAGGCGAGTGAGCGAGAAACCGCTACCCACCTTTTTTGTTTATACTGGTGGATATATGACATTGGCAGGCATCGAATGTTCATAACTATTTTCTAGGCTAAGTACAGGTAACAGACACCAACGTCCGACCAACTGTTATGTCGTCATGTATGGGAACATTTGATACGTAAAGGGTGTAGGCTATGAAGCATGTGGGCATCGTTTTCGTGAAAATTCAGCCAGTCTGATTCATTATAATAAACTTATCCCTGAACAATCGTACAGGGATATCGTTGTCCAGAGACAATTTCTATTACGGGGAAGCATTTACTGGTCAATCTAATCCAAATGCACTTCTTTCAGAAATTGACAACGAAGTGAAGAACGGCGTGGTCCAATCGAAAATGTTGTGGACCACGACCGTTCTAAACAGTGTGTTGGATTCGCTCAATAAAATCACATCACAACGTGTATTTAACAGACTTTAACCCAAGCTCCATGTACATTCTATTCGGTTAATTATCACATAAGACAACGTTTGATGAGACCTTATATAAACAACCTAAAAAGTTCATGAAATCCATCTCTTACAAGATCCCTTAATAGGTTGTTTAGCGTTCGTAGTAATGGCGTTAAATAAATAAGTGCAAACGTGAACAAAATGTGCTCAACAAGTGGATGCAAGCCCACTCAGTGAAGTCAGTTAACTTCGTGGTTGCGACTATGCGGAGTTAAACCATCTAGTGATATAAGAAACGTTTGTCTCAAATTGAACTAGGCCAAAAATGAACTACGCAAAACTAATTTGGCCAAGTGAAGTGATCGGTAGGGCGAAAAAGGAAGGTCACTGAGCATTTATCTAGCCAACTGTTAGAGATATCAACCAGCGTGTACGCATCTTTATAAAAGAAAATGGTTTAG
>LOND01000415.1:57643-67858 GCA_014220965.1 Paragonimus kellicotti
CGTTCTCCTATCTAGGTCCGGGCGTTCCTGCGATATCTCAGCTCACGTACAACCATGGATACTCACAACACCAGTAATTCCATACTTCATCGGCCGTCCGTAGTATAAACTGGGTCGTCCTATCTGCTGTGTACAGCAAAGTGGATAGGCGAAAACTTGCTACTGCTGATCCTGTCCCTACAGTTCTATCAAATCCAGCTAACATACCCTTCCTGACTTCCATTTCTGATAATTAATGCACAGGTCCCACAAGTATAATTAATCTTAATAGAACTGTGTCGGTAATTCCAACCTCTTACAATCTAGCCTCAGGGAATTTTTGCAAAATCCTTTCCTCAACCCATGCTGGGGCCGTGGTAGATGGTTGCTCGTTTGCAGGTCACACAAAACAGCTGATGATTTCGGCGCAACGGATAAGGAAACTAATTCACATACCTTCCTGCAACCCCGGTGACCGTGACCCCGTGGTCTAGTGGATAAGTGCTTGAACTACAATCTGCCACTTATTCACGGTCGTGGGTTCGATTCTCCGGCGTGCGTGGTGCTGATGAGACCCAACTAGGTCAAAACAGCTGTCCACCACTTCGCTGGTGGTCACTGGGACCAACCGTTCGCTAAATGAAAACCACCCAGATGACCTAGATAGGAGAACGAGAGCCTTTGACTCAAACGTCAGTACCACAAGGCAGCGGGTGAATGGAAGTGTGCCAAAACTAGTACTTTTTCCGGAATAGATGCCCTAAGTTGCCAGTCTATGGAGTGAGTGCAGTTAGTGACGCGATGAAGCAAAAGCCGTAAAGAAGCTGTCTTGCTGATGAGGTCTTACTTTCATTTATATGCTTTGTGTGAGCATCTGATGCTGATTGTCGGAATATAGACGTAGCTAATTTCGGTAGTTAGGTCCCTTCTACTCCTGTTCACTATATTCCTCTCTTGGCCAGGACTTGCTTTTTCATTCTTGGCTGTATGACAGTTAGGCCTCACTGAGGACTGCTGACTTATTGCTTTCTAGGCTGCTGCTACTGATGATGATACAAAATATATGTACTAATATTCTGATAAAAGTTTCTGTGGGGAACATTACACTTTATGGTCAACCGGTTAGACACAGCAGGTGTATAGAGTGTGAAGACGTAACCGACTGATAGATACTTTGACACGTTCAACCTAAAGGTCAGTGCTTCAAAAAATAACGCCACGATAACAGGCTTAAACAAACGTGGATATCTGATCAAATACTATTTCGAAGTTTTCTCGGTAATAAGTTGTGATGACATAGGATTACCAGTTTAGATGACACCCAGTGGCGAGAAGCCAGGCTTCCGCTAGGTTAGAACCGTCGACAAAAACAGCATGTTCAAACGAATCAAGCCTTCCGTTAGTTGAACCACGGAGCTACGCCGGAAGCTCGGAATTTTCGTAGGTGGATCTAGATAAACACCAGCCCATTATGTCAAATGAAATTCATTAAGTGATCCATCTGAATAACCGCCTAACAGTTCACAATGGAATTCACAAACTTCATTTTTGAGAATTTGAGGCTCATCTAAATTACATACTCCACCGCGCTAGTTATAAGTAATGAAATTTCAGTGCACAACAGCTGCTGTTGTGGATTCCAACATGAACTACCTGAGAAATCCTGCTTGCACAGGCAATCCGTTAGACCATTTTTTTGGGATTTCCTAGGACACAGTGGATAAGATAAGTAATCGAGTCCACAAGTGAAAATGCTGAGCTCTCGGCGTGACTTCTTGATATTGCTTTGAATCCTGTCGAAGCACAGATTTTTCACAGTTTGGTCCATTCCAAATGATTCAAGCTGCCACGCTGCTTATAAGTAATACGATTACTACACATTCAAACTGACAGGCTATAAGTAACTTATATTTTATAATTAAAAATGTTTCCAACGAAATCGCTGAAGAGGAGTGCGAGCAAAGCAGTGCGTTATTAAAAGCGTATCATTATCTCAAGACCAAGTTCAAAAGAACTACTTATATAAAGGTAGAATAAATGATGGTTCTGGTTGCAGCCTCTCCAATGCCCCAGATTTCTTAGCTTTCAAATCCCTTACATACTGGTGTTACCACGGTATTAACACATATGTCGAGGTATGTGTAATCATTACCTTGAGTGGGAATCTCAAGCGTGTTTTGGTTACGTAGAGAAATTAATAACAGAGTCAACAAAACGTTGTCTGGTATCGATCAGGTGTTTGTCGATCGACGAGGTAGATGTTCCGTTTTAACGCCACGCAACGTTTAGGGCAAAGTAAGCAGTTTGCCGTTTGTTTAATTGACTGGTTTATCCACCTTTGCCTGAAATGAAAGTCCAATACCTAAAACTTAGTTCATCATTTGGTCACTTATCAACTTATGAACACAGTGCTGTGCGGAGGATAGGAACTACTTCTACACATCCGGAGAAATAAACTTGAAACCTTAGTAGACCTAGTAATCCGAAGTCATCTTTAAATATTTATTAGGATTTTGGTCCGTTCAAACAATTACGAAAAACAACTAACTCTTTCATAACCCACACGGTGATTTTCATCCTCAAGCTTTTATGCCCGGAGAAAATTGTACACGTAAATCTAACACGAAACTGTCTTGCGGATTGCAGTTTCCGTGGTGCAGTACAAATCAGGTAGACACATTTGAATTTATGGCAGTGGAATAGATATTGTTCTTTTCAGTCAGTCCATTCCTACAGGTTACTGGGTTAAAAATATTTGTCTTAGCTATGATGTTTAGCTACGTTGGTGAATTGCCTGTTTGTTTATTAAACTCGAGGTGTGGATGGGCCACAAAATGTCGGACATCCACTCAAAATTTAAAAAATGGTAGGTTATCAAACTTTCAGTGGAAAAGACCATTGCACACATTTCCTAACATGACAGTACGAAGTGTTGATATATGTCACCTGGTGTAACAGATTAAACCTGATGAATCAATGTCAATCACTTCAACTTTTCTGACTGCAAAATAGGTAGACTGATGGTAATGTGGCTATTGAACTTATCTTCTTGTAGATTCGTTCGAAAAAGATAGATTCACCATCCAATGTTAAATTCATCGTTGGTTTAGCGAAACCAGTCTGTATCCTCCAAATCCTCCTAGCACAACACAAATAGATTCTGATAGTTGTGAACAGTGGTGGTGTTGTTCGTAGCTCGGGTTGATGGTTTTGGTATTGGTATGTTCGCCGAGCTTGGCATTTAGGTTGCAAACGTTTCATCACCAAACGAGGTGACATCATCAGTGCGTAAGTGTTTCAGCGTATAGTTTTTGAGCGTGGAGGTTGGTGAAGTGCGATGGATGCCTGCTCTTATATAGCAGAGTGAGTTGACCTTCTGACCTGAGTTCTGGTTGGTCGCTTTCTGTTGTTCATGACCTTTGACCTGATTCACCATTGGTTGATTCTTGATGCATTTGAACTTTGACCCGATGTCCGATTGGTTATTTCCTGTCGTCCTTGAGTCTTTGACCTGGAGTCTGATTGGCTTTTTTGTTGCTGTCGAACTTTGACCCCGAATTTGATTGGTTGGTCCTCGTAAATTTGTCCAGTAAGTCAAAAAGTAAGTCAAAAAGCGACCAACCAGAACTCAGGTCAGAAGGTCAACTCACTCTGCTATATAAGAGCAGGCATCCATCGCACTTCACCAACCTCCACGCTCAAAACTATACGCTGAAACACTTACGCACTGATGATGTCACCTCGTTTGGTGATGAAACGTTTGCAACCTAAATGCCAAGCTCGGCGAACATACCAATACCAAAACAAATAGATATGCAAAACTACGGAGCATGAAGGTTTGTAAACAAGTTTCACTTAGTAATTCATTCATAAAACAGAGCAGAACTGAACACAGATTGTTAAGGTTCTGGGCGATTGAACGTGTGAGAAACTTTTATAGCACCATGTGTCAACATATGGGGAGGCCAAGTGCTGACTTACCTCAGTAGTAAAAACATTCGGATGTTTAAACGCTCCTCCCAAATGTCGTGTTTGAAATCGTGTATATAGTGTAAATTTGGAGATTATCAAAAACCAATGAATGAAAATGTCTTATCTGCGCCAGTGATCAAACTACTATTTGAATGGTCCGCAAAAATATACGTTCAGCGGATGACGTGAATTGGCCACATGACACTGGAACCGTATCTCTCACTCCATGGGGATTTTAGGATATTTGGTGGTCAGAATTGAACAGTGCAATGCTGATCTGTTCCACTGTACAATTCACAGCTTAGCACGTTCAATCGTTCGCTAATTATTCCGTTGCCATTTATCGTGGAGGGCCCTCTTGCTTTGATTGGTTATAACAGTGGTGTCCAATCGTCGATTTCGCATCAAAATTTCATACTCAAACTAAAAACATACTACACCATTGCTGATACTTAAGCCCGATTAAGTAATGTCTTGACTCACTTCATCAAGCAGCTGGTCATTCGGTGTGACGATACCGTTCACAGGCATACTGTTTTCCAGGCTGTTTGTATCTTCGCCTTTTTCTGCTTCAACTGAAGCCACTTGACCTATTGCGCTCGCATCTACCGGTTTGCTAGTCCGATCGCCCAAGTGGATAGTTTCGGATTTCATCGACTGAAGCTCTGTGTTCGAGATGTCTCCCGATTTCACTCTGACAGTTCCACTGACATCGTTACCCAACATGGAAGTACGATGTTTGGAAAAAGATGATCCGAGTGTGTGATCTTGAGGGCCACCTGAACCGTGAGACTGTTCGCTGCTTCGTCGCCTCTCAAGCATTTGTTCAATCTCTTGATTTGCTTGTGCATCTTTCTCATCCTCTGCAAAATTGGAAGAAAAGTTTCCACAAATACTGATCAGAGGCCTATTGTTTCAAAACAGGAAGTTGGTTGGTTAAAAATGATCCTACTCGTATCGAGATTGCTGTTTCCAAGTTTCTGCTTTTTATTTGTCTACGTAAGCCTTATACGCAGTTCGGTTCAGTCTGTCATAACTGGTGTTCCTGTGATATAAAGCGTCTACTTCATTGAATGAGGATTTCGAAAGGATTATAGTTATCAGAACTACACTAGGCATTATATAGAAGTTCACGCATGAACATCTTATTAGCACAGGATAATGAAAAATTGAACTTGACTATGAGAAACCATTAGTTCGTTTGAATAACGCATTTATTTTCTTTCAGAAATGCATTATAAACATATAATTTGCCATTAGTGATCAAGATATGTCCACTTTCTTCCCGTGCGTGAAGCCACAGATGGATGGACGGTGTATGTGTATTTGTTTGTGTGTGTACAACTCGGTTTGCATGGAGCCTTTAATTTGACTGTGTGATCAAAACCACTCAACTTCAGTCTTCAGAGTTCGGATTTCTCAAACTGTGTGCTTTTCCAAATCTTTGTTCCATACTTAACAACTGCCAACAGAACAATATCATGAGAGAAATGGAACAAGTTGCTACTCTGGGAGGAAGAAAGGGTGTGACGTATAAAAGTACGCATGCAATGCCGTGAGTATCTTTAGCAGTAACGGAATGGTTTTTTCTTTCGGCTGTTGATTGAAACTACAGACGAACCGACATTGCTTACCACAGTAGTGACAAAGAGATATGTTTTCGAAGACTGACTTGCTGAAGCCGACTGTCATGTTTGATTCATTGTTGTTTGTGTCCGTGTCAATTCTCCCAACAGCCGACATTCACTGCTGTTTGTCGTATTTTTTAACGCTCCTTTTTTTTACCTAAAAGCTGATTTTTAAACAGCTTGTTTCTGTGGGCTATTAACTGACTTGTTCGACTTTTGTTCAGTCCGTTTTATTAGCCCTATTGACTAAAGAGTTTCCTGGGTGTTTCTTGGACAAGACAGACGAATTTCTCTCAGTATGTTCTTCTCTTATTTGGATTCTCTGGCCGCTTATTTATCATCGATAGGCGGTCTACTGTTATAGTAGCGGGAAGTTTCGTATCCGAGGTAGGACACATTTCGTCGGCTCTTCTTTAGCGTACCTATTGTTTATACGTATGTATTTTAAATGAACGTCTAGACCTCACAGTGCAACTGACTGAATTTGTCTGATTCGTTGTGACCACGTTATTACGGCTGTGTATCTCTCACACGTACTCCTGACAACAGGATTGGCCACAATGACCGAGTCGACTTGTAGTGCGCGTTTTTTCAGAGTTTCTTGCGCCTGTTCACAGAATGACAGGCAAAATGTTTGAGAAATTCGTGTTTTGAGGTTTTTGGTGTATTTTCTCTGCCTTTTGCTAGTGCGTTCTTTTCGACTAATTTGAAGTCCGGTTAGTTACCACTTGTGAGCGATTCAGCTACGATTTCGTAGACCTTGCGTATTGTCTGACTTACCAGCTTCATAACTCCACATTATATGTACACCAACCGCAAGTCAATCCAAATGATCGCATTTAACGTTACTCAACTCTTTTTTTCAGATCCCCTCACACTCATTTTTATATCCCCCACTAGATTTGGCTGCAAACATTTAATCACTTGCAACCGGTTTTGGTCTCTTTCTCCCATCCCTTATTCATTTCGAATTGTGCACAATCCCAGTCTTCATGTTCTTGACTTGACCACGAAAGAAAATCAGTAGATCGCCTCTGGTTGATAATAACTGCGGTCAACTCATCCACCTGTTCAGACATTAGGCTATAGCTACTATTTTGTGACTCAAATTCACTAGGTCAATCGTCCTTCGGTTGTTGAAGAGGTAAGTGTAAATAGCTGAAAAATCGCCTTATGAATGCATGGAGTGTATTATATAGTTGATTTGAGTCAGATTGCCAAAATCAGTTAAATCTTTGGTGAACAGGATAAGATCGAATAGGAGTTATTATTATTCACTTTGGATTTTACTAATATGTGTACAATTACTCAATAAACTCAAAGCAATTTGATAAATGGAACGGTAGTGTGGGACGTATATGAACGTGACAATCGTGAGTAACCACTGGTAATAGTGTACTGTTTATGTCTTGAGAAATCAGTGATCTATCTGAAATGCTAAAAAAGAGCCATCTTTATGAAGTGAAGAATAAGGAAATGCAAATTCAAAATACAGAGGGAACCAAAGTGTCAGAATATGAGACCGCTCATCCGAGCATGTTGGCGATAAGCCTAAAACGTCTTCTTCTGTATATTCAAACGTTATGGGATAAGAAGGATCCTGCTAGGAAGAAGCACTTTTACCGAGAAGCGTTTTTGTTCTTTACAGATGTGTTTCTTGTTTGTGAGGGATGTCTGAGATATTAGAATGTATGTTTGCAATGCATGTGCTGTTCAGCCTACCTACATAGTTAGCCGATCTTCCCTAATCGACATTATCATAGTCTGCAATGCAGTCAGTATCGTCAACGTGAATGAACATCTCAGGTTCTTCGAAAAAAATGTTTTCGCCCAAACAAAACGGGGGGGCGGGTGGGGATCTGCTCTGAGTTGCTTTTATTTTTGTTTGGTTTGTTTGTAACAAACGTCATTGTTTATTTCTGCATCCCCAGTGGCAGAGGGACTTAAATGCTACGTTCGTTGAAGGATCGCATGATTGGTATACCCACTAAACGATTACCTAGCAGTTACATTAATGAACTTAGGTTGTTTCCTCTCGCCAAAGTTAAACACTCTATTTGAACAGTTTTAAGACGCTGTATTCACTTCCGTCTTTTGCTGAGGCCATGTAAACTTTCGTAGCCTTGGTAGAACACCACCGACCCCATTTGATTTGTGTACATACAACTAAGGTTACTGACCATTCCGGCTCCACTGAAGTTTGGTATATGATCTGGTTACATGACTGTCAAACGAATCGCTATATCGAGCTCCCGCCATATTCCATCACCAGCAGACTGCATGTAGTGTACCGAGTAAGAAGTGAGCTGGATTAGAAGATTGCGGCGAATTTAATTGTTTATCCTTTAGAGCATAATAGCCGTAAAATTTAGCGATATTCTTGCTAAAACTTAACGCAGTCTTCCGTGGATTTTGATCTGTTGCACAGTCTATACAACGTGTACTTCATATAGTGTGCACGCAAAAAGAGGTTTTACTACTTAAGTCTCGAGAAGGTTGCAATTAGAGCGAAAGTCAGAAATGATTTCCGAACCCATAAACTACTGTTTTCTGGTTCATGGCTCACATGTTACATACTCCTACCTCAAACGCGAACAAATTTTCATTTAACGAAGAATGGATTTTTTCCGCCGTAACTCAGTTGCTGGTAAGAAGATTTTAAACTAAGCACAATCTTGAGGCAGGTTATGAACCAGCCCTTCTTGGACAATATCTGTGTGGAAATTGCAAAGTTATTTAACTCCCTGAACTCAAACATGGAAATGATAATAAACGTTTACACGTTTCTCTAGATTAACTGCCAGCACCCCTAAAAGTGTAAAAGCATATCTTTTGGCAATAAAATGTGTTGACAAATTGACAGTAATTGATTCGGAAGCTACCGGAAAAGTCTAGCGGAAAGTGTTGGGTTGGAAGTGAATTGTATACGAAAATGGAGAAACCTGTGGCAAGAAAATTATGTGGTCGGCCAACATAACATTATTCTGTAAACGACTAATATATGTTCGGGTTACATTTTTCCAGAGCTTTCACAAATTAGCTGACGACAATTTCAAACAAGTGGTTGTTGTACCTTAAAAACCAAACTGCTTAACACCATCCTCAGGATAACTGTCTATTCAACCAACGAGCTGTATTTCGCGGAGTCTTGGCGACCTAACATAGTCCAGAAAGTTTCTTAAAGATTAAGAACACGACTGGAGATTTGCCAGTCAAGAACGTCCATTGGCTACGTCGTTAAGATATAGGACGTGTCAGCTGACACATTTCTTCGTTAGAATCTCAATTTTCCACGAAAGCAACGAACGGAACGGAAACATATGGTGTTCGGGTGTCAGAACATATGCGTACACTTCTCGATTACCAATAAATGAGGCCAGTTCACTAATCCAAAAACTAAACCTGTTTCGCAAGATTACCGTTCGTTCACTACACACCTCATCCTACTAAAGATGATACCACTGTGGCCTCCAGGTATAAGACCTTTGACGTATATTACTGGTGAGTCCAAGAAATGTGAGTTCAACAAAAAATAAGTGTTGTTTATCCACCACAGATTCTGGGTATATTCGTACTCATATGCTCTGATCACAGCTGTTTATAGTCTACTACTCGGATCGCATTAAGAAATGAGGGTGAAATGCTAATTCGTTCCCCAAAATAATTTTTGTTGTATAGAACCATCAATCGTTGTAATCCTCTTTCATCACGTCGTCAGAGTTTGCAAGTTCCCCAATTTACTTCAGCCGTACTTGGTTAGGTCCTTCATAGCGGCGCGTGACAGCAACTATGGAACTTTCGTCTTGTTTGACAATCTCACGTATTATCAAATGTGGAACGCCAAAATTGTCCGCTTTTCAAATCAGTCTGTTATCCTACTGTTGGGCTGATAAGTACATGAAGCCTTAATTGCGTGGAAACGAGTTGGTGGGCAGGTCGGTGGCCTGTCGAATTTTAAACAATATTCAACCAACTCACAAATATGCGATGGTCTGCCATTACAAAATACGAAGTTTCCTGAATATACCCGCTTAGTCATGAGAAACGGGTGGAAAATAAGCTTGCTTTCAGTTTCACTACATTTATATGGGTTCACTGGAAGTACCAGTGGGATAAGGGGTCGTAATAATTAACGTCAAGGTTGTCAGACTCCATGCGAAGTGATTAAGTCACATCCGCCAGGTGGATTGTGAAACGTTTGTGAAGAATCGGTATGACTACGCAACAGATCTATGCGGGGTATGAGCGCATGGCCACGGGAGGTTCAGCGTTTTAACCAGACGTTTGTGTCGTTTTGCGGGGATGAGTGCAAGTGGATTGCAGTAGCGTCTGACTTGGCTAGTAAACGATCTTTGACCCACTTTCATTACGCCCCACAGTCTTGATAGATCAGCTTAAACGAATCGGCCGTGTTGATCAGATGGTTCGACTAAACCAAGTGCACAGCAGCCGCAGGTGAACAATATTTTATTGACCCCCGAACTAGTCAATCCTGGCAATGCTCCCGGATGCATTCACACAATCGCTTTTTTATACGGCCCCTTTGGCTTGTTCTACAGCATCGAACGAAACGATAAACACACAGAATTAGCGTGTACAGTTAATATATACTTCACTTAGGGACGCGAAACTGGTG